>VZUI01021066.1:0-54719 GCA_013401135.1 Cettia cetti
AAGGGAAGGGAAGGGAAGGGAAGGGAAGGGAAGGGAAGGGAAGGGAAGGGAAGGGAAGGGAAGGGAAGGGAAGCCCTGGTGTATTGAGCTGATGAAGCAACACTCCCTGGTCATCTATGGATGAAAAGAAAACCAACAACATTTAAGAGCATTCTCTTTGCACCAAGCACAAGGGACAAGGTATAAAGACTATGAGAAACAAGAAATCCAGCCCAGATAGCAGAGCCTAACAGAGAGCGGCAGATGGAAAATTACAGTGATACAGTCATTTGTTTGCCTCCCTTGCCTACCCACATACAAGAGGCTCACTATAAATATGAAAATCTGAGCTAATCAGAACCAGAAATCCAGAATATTCTAGTCAGGTCCAATAAAAAATATTGCAAGCTGGATCCCTTCCTGGGTTTCCTCTTTGATGATACGATTTCTGTTGGGTTAGTTCCCTGCTAAATCCAGGGCACAAATCAAGTCAAGCAAATGAAACCCCAGTCACAAGTGAAATATTTTATGCAGGTGCATATAAATTACATTTGTGCACTTTAACAAAGCAAAAACAGAAAATAACAATTCACCACATGTAAACACAATGATATGGCAAATACAGCATTAATGTTTCTGACTCTTGTATAAAAAAATGCTTTAAGAACTGACATTAATATACTGTACACCACTTGCAGATAAAATCATTCAGAGTTCACCAATTCATTTGTTTTGTATTAGGGAACAAAGAAACTTAATTTCCAGAACTGTAGAATTAATATAAGTCACTTTTTGTTTTATTTCCTGATAGTACTGCCCTCAGCACTACCAATAAACTAATTATAAGAGTATCACTCAATGGAAAGACAGAAGGAACTATCAATATACATTTTGCTGAAATATACAGTTTCTTAATATTCCACAATTGAGCTGGTGAAAAAATTGGCCAAGCAACTTCAGAAATGGCTACATAGCACCAACATGACAGAAATTCACCCATGCTATAAAATGCTCCAAAATGGATGGCATAGAAACAGAAAATGCCTTGCTACTACAAGACATTTCTTGATATCAGATATCCTTTCTTCCCTACTGTCAGTTAGTATGGGCCCAAATGTATAAGGAGGTAGCTCCCAAAAGGCACACAGAAATTTTCCTTCCTGAGAATTCTTAGCTGGAAGTGTTCTCCTCAGATTAAACAACTACAAAAGCATGTGGTTTTGCAACCTAATAAACAAGGCATAACACAGTGAAAGTAATCAAATTCAAATTATAAAAAAAAAAGTAACCATTTCCATCAATAAAGCAATATAACCTGCTCAGGACAAGGAGAGTGGTTTTATTGCACATTTGCTCAGTATTCCTTCTACACATTGGTCTCCCAATCACAGACTTCGTCAAGAGCCGGACTTTGTTTATTAACGACAGCAGGGCTCAGGATGTTAGCAGTCTGTACTGCTTTAGAGAAAAACTGATGGCCGTTCAAAAGAATCTGCTCTAGTTCACTCTGAATTACTGGAAAGAAAGCAACAAGTAGAGAACAAAATATTATTACCTGTGCTGTGCAGACTAATCCTGATTATGAAGCAAGGCTTGTGGCTAAAATCTCTGAAACAAATCTTGGTCACACTGATGTCAAAAGCCAAACAGTACCACTGACAATGGAAGTAGACACTCAGTTTTAAACTTACTGTTTTTCAGTTCCCTCTCAAAACAGATCAGATCTTAAAGCTTATCCTCACATATCTGTCAATATGACAAAAAGAGTAGGGTACTATTCCAAGTAGACATCACAATTAAAATAAACTTCCTATGATCATTTATTTCAAAATTAAGAAATAAGGGAAGTTAACAGTTGTTTTGGTGACTGTGAAAGACCAAAACAGTGGATCTGTAAGTATGCTTCAACTTCAGAGAAACAATGTACAAGATATTTTTCTGTCCATATAGCTCTCTAGTGTCCTGCTTCCAATATTAGTCCGTTGCCATGCTCTAAGCTTTAAAATATGAAGGAAACTGAAGGCTTGTTTCAGTGCTTTTGAAGGCAATGAGACTGCTTGGAATAAGTGAGGGTAAGTGTATATGGTGGGATTGTGACGTTGCTATAGTACTCTTTCATGAATAGTAATTACTCTGCAAGTGTGTAAAGCAGACAGGCCCGGTTGCATAAGGCTCAATGCTAGTTTTATGAACTGCAGAAAAGCATGATTAGTATGGGGGGAAAAACATGTTTCACACTTTTATTGTAAAGAACATGAGAATCTCACAGAAACTGCCAGAACAGATGTTCATAAATTGGACCCTTAATCTGTAGCACTTTCCAGGTTTTAAGCTATATCCACTGGTCTGTAGAACATATTCCTCTCTTTTTAATATAATTCTTCTGTTTAGTTTTTTTAATAAATAAGTTTATGACTTTAGTAGTGTTGCCAGCTGTTCAATTTTGATTTACTGTCAGAGTCTGCTTTAATATAGAGTGGCTTTTGTGGCTTACCCATATAGATTACATTTTAAGCTTCAAGATATCACTATAAAGCAGCTGGAAAAAGTGCTGGCTGTGCTCAGAAACCAGCATTATTGCCATAGTGATCAACCACTGAAACAAGCAACTAGACCAGGAACCATTCTCTAATAAAATTTTGTATACGGCATTCTCAAAATAAAACTGCAAAACTTACAGTGTAAAAGCAGGTCATCTTAACACATGTACTTTAAGAAGCCAGCCCAATAAAATTGCTAAATTATTAATTAGGCAGTATATTAGCTGGCAATAGAGATCTCAAAAATAACTGCTCTTTATTCTTTCCTTATATTGTTTCCTTTACTTCTACTGTGCAGCTTGAGACAGCTTCAGAAATAAAAGATTTTAGAACTGCTTTATATTGTGCTTTCTAAAAATTTTCTTTAAAGCAGTACTGAATATTACCAGGAAAGAGCTGTCAGTATTCTGCACACTGAACCATTTTCAACATTGCAGAATTACAATACAACCTGGCTTCTTTTATCTAGCATTTGCAAGTATACAGGGTAATGTTATTAAAATAAACTACCACAACGTTTTACTTAGAATTGAACAATGAATTAAACTCAAAAACTCTGGAGATTCCCTAGAGCTGAGCTAGTTCAGAACCATCAGTCCGAACTACTAGGGCTCTTTTATTACATTGAAAATTACTTTTTCTGCTCAAAAAGATTCGGTTTTCCGTACAAAACTAACTCTCTAAAAAAATTCCAACCAAGAGAACCAAAGAGTTTGATTCAGAAAGATCAGTATGGTGCCTTGTGAGAGGGATTTTTTTGCTTGTCTTACACTGTTATTTTCTCCCAAGTTTACATTTGCCAGTTGGACAGTATCCACGGTGCATTGCTCTCATGAAGTCCTATCATACCTAAGGGGAAGGCAGACCTGCATCATGGAAGATATAATGGGAAAAATATAATGGGTCTTTCTACCCATAGCACCAGGAGCAAAGCCTGTAGGAGAATGAAGAAAGAAGGGAAGCATACAAATGTACATCACAGTGGCATCTCCAAAACTAAATACATCAAGCTTTTCCATAATGCTTTTGAAGGGAGATTAAGAAGTAGATTCCAAAATAACACCATTTTCTATGTTATGAGCAGAACATAAAACTATTTTTGAAACAGTTCAACTTAACAGCATGGCCAACACCTATGCACTGCTTTCTTCTGCATGCCTACACCAAATTACTTTCCAAAATCTCCTGTAAATGTATACAGTAAAGTTTTAGGAACTGAGGGTCTCTTTTTCTGTCCACAGTATCCAAGGTATGCTATCTGTACAAATCATGGTTTTTCAAGCCTTCATGTTAAATTATTACCACAAAAAACTGCTTGGTTGCAAAATCCAACAATTTAAAGTTGTCCTAAATACACATCATTATTATATCCCTGGATTTTTCCGAAGCAAGCCTTTCCCAAGACATTTTACTGTTCTGTGTGTTCCATTCAACTATTTAGGCTGTAGCTTTTTTTGAATTACTTTTTGTTTAGCATATGAAACAAAAAGCAATAGTCCTGATGGCAGTTTTTAAATGGTATGACCCAGGCATGACTGAGTTCTCCAGTCAAAGTCAGAAAGAATTGATGTTATTCCTCTTTCTATACACATATTTCAAAACTTTAATGAATTCTATCATCACATACTAGTATTATACTAGTATGATATATTCCTGTTATCACACATAATTAGGTAAGCATATTGGACAATATTTACAATCAAAGAAAACCCTCACAGTATACAGATTAAAAAAGGTAATCCAGAAGAATATTAAAAACTAGGGGATAGCATGAAAACACCAGAGTAAACCTGGAGTAGCTCACTAACCATGCTCTAAAGTTACACCCACATAAACAACAAAAAAATTTATCTTAAGCAAAAATTTTCTTTTTAAAAAAGTAAAAATATGTCATGAAAATTTCGTAGGGAACTCAGTATTTTTAAAATAGGAACCATGTGTGATGTACATAAAGGCCTCCTCTTTTACAACCTTATTTAAATAAATAAATTAGTTCACTAATTTACCATTCATCATCACTGTACTCCACATTCCTTTTTCAGTAAGATAAGATTTCAGTAAATCTTGATTGATTTTTAACTGAATTTAATGCTAAGTCTTAGATATCTCCTTCAAAAACAAGCATATTTTGAAGTTATCCTCCAAACCACAATGCCTGGAAGCACAGAGTGTAAATAACAACACCACTCTCTGCATTTAACTGACAGGCTTATCTCAGTGATCTGTTTGATACTGGCTTAGCAGTTACTCCCGTGCTAACATCTTCCCAGTCTCGTATTACACACCCATAAGTAATGCCATACCTTTATTTTTTTCAAATACCATTTTTCCCCTCAAAAAAATATGATCTATAAAATACACCAAAGTAGAAGGCAGAAAGAATCTGTAGCACAACTGGTACCTCATCAAGTCATACCTTCTCAAATACTGGAACAATGAAGAACTCATAACCATAAGTGCTTAATATGCTTAAAGCTCTATCAAAAAAGCCACACATTTAGCAGAGTACACATGTTCCTGTATTGAAATGGGTATTATAAACCCACAACATCTCAGGAATGCAGATGTAACTGTGGGCTAAACTCAAAATGGTACCTTTACTTTCCACTTCTCTTGCAAAACCCCAATAACATGATGATGTCTTGACAATTACACAATTTAAAAATATACATGGAGTGCATTCTCTGTAATTTTTCTTCTTTGTTCTTAAATCTGTGTGCACATTATTCATACTATACCACAAAAACAGTGAAGGTTATTATGATTATTCCTCATATTAGCATAGACTATCTCTCATTCTCTAAACTGAACTGGAATAATAACTGCTTACTTCCAACAGAAGTTTTTTGTTGTTTTTTTTTTTTTTTCCTTTGGTTCATTGAAATCAGTAGAAAAAGCTGAAGTCTTCCCTGTTGATTAGGAATAAATTTCTCTTCCACACTTTCTGGCCATACAGAGTATTAAATATATTTAACTACTACAGGCATTTCAGTTGAAGTTGCAGAGTACACATAAACACTGCACAACTGTTACTATATTTATCTCTGAAGCTTAAAAAAAAAAAATATTAGTTTACTGACTTATCTAGCTTTTAAGTAGAAAATAACGCTACAATAGCATTTGTCTTTTCCTCCATTTTGTCCAAAATTTTAATACTAATGCCCTATTCACACTCAAAATTTGGTTATCCTCTCTCATCAACTTCCTTCAGTAATAATATATGAAAATATATTTCCACAGTAGCTAATGGAGACATTCCTACAAATCAATGTGCTGCAGTGATACAGAAATAAAAGCTTACTTCACTGTAATGATGCTTCCAGACTTCCCTCAAGTCAGGTGGTTACTTGCAGTTAATGACCTGTGACATACCACACAAGTAGTCCTAAAAAGACTTATTATCCACTGCATGTGCAACAATATTTGCTTTATGGATGGCTAAATGAATGAAGACATTCAATGTAACTGTAAAAGTAAAATCAAAAGAAAACTTACAAGTAACATGTTTTCTTTGAGTAAAAGAGCTGTGAACATTTTCCATTAATACTTAACCTTTTGCTGGAGCAGTGCAACCACATATAATGCTTGAATCCATAAAGCCCAAGAGCTGCTCAGGGTTAACACTGATTAACTACCCCAATCAAATATTATAACTTTTAAAAATTTCAGAGAGTTTCCCCCCACTAATGAAATCAAAATTGCATTCATGTCATGTGGCAAAGGTAGGAGCAGGACAACCAGCAAAGAAAAGAAATTCTGCCCTGTTTTAAAAATAGGTATTTTTTTTCAATCCAATAAAACAGACATGAATTTGACTGGGTTTTAAAATTATGTATATTATGCTCTACTGACTTCTATTAATATACTAATAGAAAAGAATAGCAAATTAACCTAAAATAAGCTCCAATCCAACAGCACAATGTCTCCCATGACTCTCAGACTGTGCAGACATTCACACATTTTCTGTTTATAATTTTTTTCATTTACTAGACTCAGCTTTTGTCCACCATATGTCCACCGTAGATTAACTATTCCCTTAGGTACAATTAAGGGCTTTCCATTTGTTGTAAGAAGACCTAAGTATGAAGGACGCAGCCAGAAAAAACATTTCTACCTAAACCAAAAACAGAAGCACATTCAGCCTGAACTATAGTTTATGCTGCATCTTTTTTATTGGGTGTATGTCTGCATTGATAAATAAACCACAGACAAAATCCACGGAAACAGTAAGAGATCTCTCAGCATTCCTTTTGTGTATTATTATAAAAATATGATACATATACTGTTCCAACCTTTGTATTTAAACAGTTTACTTCTATTTGCATTTTTCAATGGCATCGCTACAGATTTTTCTCAATTTAAGCATAATTGTTAGGGAATGAGAATATATTATTTACTGGCACTTCTGTAGCACTGGTGTTTGAGCTCCAACTACACTAACAACTGTCTACCAGGTCCTTGAACTTGGTTGTGGTTCTTGGTTAGTCATAGCAGTCAAAACTCAAGTGCAGCCTCAAGATTTTACATGCAGGAAGAAGAAACCAATTATTCATTGTCACTAAAATAAAAAAAGTGTAGCATAGGAACTGTTTATTAGTTGGAATAGTTCACGACTATTCTCCACTTTCTTGTTAAAGCGCTGTATGACCCAAATGAGAAAACATTATTTTCTGCAAATATGCACAGATCTAAACTGCCCTGGTTCAAATGAATGCAAATTCACTGATTTTCATAGAACTACACCTTTTTATGGCAGGGCTCTGTCTAGCTGTACAAATCTCAGACAAGCAGTACAACAGTAAAGCATCTTCTGTGTGCAAAGTGGTGTATATTGTTCAGATTCAACCCTGTAATGAACCCCAGACTGCAGCAGAACACAAATGAAAAAGCAAGCTCACTACTAACTAATACTATATGGACTTAATACAGGCATTTGATAAGGATTATTAATTGTCTTTTGAGCAGCATGAGAGAAAGGATTCACCATCAAAAAATATACTGTATATATGATTCAACAATGGTGCAGCACTCTAAGAAAGTCCAAAAGTCTAAAAATTTGCCTTTAACCACTTATCTATCAGCTTCTGTGTCCACTGCCTTCTCATCCAAGAGATCATTTTGTGAAGGATTCTGAAAGTCAGCTCAAAGTAAAACATGGGCTGATTTGCAACCCTTTGCAACAGATACATTTATCACAGCAAGTCATATGAAGACTGGAGCCAGAATGGAACACATATGCACAGATCCTTGTAATCTTTCTTGCCAGGTATTTTCCCTTCACAGACAACACAACATGGTAAGGTAAATACTACACAAGAGCAATTAACTTTCCTTCTTTTGTTCTGTATAATGTTTTGTGAGCCCAGAGCCTTTCCGAAGAACAGCACTTGAGCCTCACGCTCTGTCTACTAATCACAGTTTAGAAAATCACAGACTTGTCCACATGGCAGTTTAACAGACATAAGTAAATAGATCTCTTCAGCATGGATGATTCCCAGCTCTATTAATGTTAAGCTGAGCATGATTCAGGATCAAAATCTTGCAAGACAGATGCTTTCTCAGTCAAGCAAGGTAATTTTCTCACTCAAAAATGTGTGTGCTTCTAGGTTGCTTCCACTGCTAAAGTAATACAGAGCACATTGAGACACAGGGTTGGATATAAATTATGATGGTGAATAAAAGATCATTTTCACCTGTGGTTTTCCCTTCCATTAATTTAAGTTTCTTGTTAAAAGTAATTTTTAATAAAGTTACCTGACCATTGAAACAAATAAATCCATAATACTGCAATTTTCTATTAATCTTACAAGCTGGTTGAGACAAACATTCTGTACACCTTTTTTAAAACAGGGTATCATTCTGCATTTATTCAAATGAGTTGCACAGGACAAGGTTTTCTTTTTAAGGGAGTCTCTACATGAAAGTAGTTTACCCTCCAATCCCAATAGCATGTCTAAAGCTCAGGTGACCTGCTGTCAGGCATACAGGAACTTCAGTTTAATCAGGCATCAGACTCTAAAGAACGGGGGCCTTTGCATTAGCTGCTCAACACTCGTCTTAATTACAGGTGAAAGACCTTGGGCAAGCCCACTGGAAGCAAGAACAGAAAACTGGGGGAGCTTGGGAGGGGCAAGAGAATGAATGCATAGCTCTGAACTTAAATAAAACAGATTTTCAAAGTGAGCATAAATGAAGAAATCTTCTGAGTACAACAGGGGAGAATAAGTATATAATGAAGTAATAGAGTCAAAATGCAGACAGGGCAAGTCCCACAACCAGCCAGATTCACATTAGTACACAGTACACCAAATGTTAATTTGTATCTGGGCTGGAAAATGTTTCTTTCTGTGCTCAGATAAGATAGGTAAAAACATTTTATGTTGTATGTAAGGGCAAGTTAAAGGGTACACTAAAATGTAACCTTTAAACTTCACAATGTAACAGCATACCACTTCCTGTTCAGAGATAGCACTCCAAGATCAATTAATCATGGCTGAGACGAACAAATGGTCAACATTCTTAATTAGTGTTGATGCATTCTCCTCTGTGCCCTCATCTGTCATGAAGATTGTTTAAAAATCTGAGTTATTAGTCTTTATTGAGGAGTGGATCTGGTTAATATCTCTAAAAACAGAAATCATTCATCTAGCCACTATACACCGGTACCTGATAATTCCTACCCCCTATATAAGCTACAGATAACCACTGCCCTAAGACCATCCTGGTAGCTATAAATCAAAATGAGTATAGCTCCCATGCAACCTGGGTTAATTTTTGTTTACAATATATCCACTGAAAATGCTGGTATGACACTTGAGGAGACTGCTTATAGATTAGTGCAGAAGAAAATATATAAAGCAGTCAAGGTAGAAAGGAAGAAAACACATCAATCATATGAAACATGGTAAAGTCTCTCTAATTCACACTTAATGACTAGAACATCCATTGTGATCACTGAACTTTATCAAAACCTAATTTAAGCAAAGATCCTAAGTGCACAAAACACAATTCATTCACTTGATAACTATAGTTTCATTATACCATACAAATCAAAGTATTTGACAGCAACATATATACAAAAGTTTTCAGTTATTGTGTAAAAACTCTAAAACATAAGTTAAAATTAACTGTAAGGTTTAGTCCCCAATTAGCAGTGCAAAGCAAGCGGTACTAGCAACACAAATATAAGCACACTTCAAATATACTTTGTATTTAATAAGAATAAAATAACACAATGTAAGTTACTAGGAAAGTCGAATTTAAGATTTAATAGCAGCTGTAAAGTTCAAGATTATTAAGATCTCATGACTTACAATAAATAGGCAAAAATAGTTCTACATCAAATTTTATAATTCCTTCTGTTGTTCATCAAACGCACAGAAAAAAATCTGTGGAAAGACAATTGATAATTGAACACAGGTGCAGAAAGCTGGTCTGGGCAAGATCTTGGTTCAAATCAGTTCTCTGCTCTCTGACCAAATGTATAGGACAGACTATGGAAAAAAAAGAAAAAAGGAACAGGAAGGAAAAAAGAATGAAAACTGAAACTAAGCACCAGAAGAAACCCAGACATCTTAAATAAAGTCCTGGTTTTACAACAGAGATCTGCATCTCTGAAGGAGATGCAAAAAAGGAAAAGGAAAACAAAAAAGAGAGGTGGGAAGGTCCAAAATTCCAGAATTTAGGTGTCAATTCATACTGTTCTACTATCTTCAAATAAATCTCTGATGGATGAGATACCAGCAACTGATTCAACTGATTGGAGCTTTTTAAGTAGAAATTACCTTTCCAATGTTTCATGAGTAAATCTTAACTTCTTACAAATACAACTGGACATTTTAAAAGCCTGAAACCATTCTGAAGTTAATTAGCATGCTTTAAATAGAAGCAGCAGCTTACCATGTTCATGCTGCTAACCTATTGCAATGCACAATAAGCCAGCACAGTGAAAACAAGCACTGTTTAATTTAAATCACTACTTAACAATTTCTTCAAGTTCTATGGAATACTAGAGAAATCCCCACAAACTTAACATTTAACAGAACGTCTACAAATTGATAGTAGAAACCACTAATAAATTAATTATAAAACCACTTGACTTAATAGTAGTAAACAATTAAGCACCATATACTGCTATGTATCAAATAATTTGCTTTCAATGACAAAATTATCCAGGGAAATTATTTTCATTTAATAAAATTCAAGTGTACAGTTTTCTGTATCATATTGTGTAGAAAAGTATTTTTGTTTTCTTCCAAGCTATAGCTTTATTCCTAGAGAGAATCCAGGTATATCTCCCCCAAAATGAAAAAATACACATGTATTTCAAACAGTATTAGTAAGAGAAAACAGACAAAAGACAGCCCAAGTTAAGTAACTAACTTTAAGCCAGTTTCAAAACAGAGGCTGAACTTCAAAATTCTAATCAAGGTATTTAAAGACCAGCCCAAAGCTTTCCAGTTGCTATGAATGAAAATAACTGCATTCTTGGCAGATTTTAAAGCTTTTATAAGAAAGAAAGTTAAGTGTTAGAAAAAGTTGCCTGTGGATATTGACATTTCTAGTCTTTCAGTGAGCTTACCTGGATATTTTCCTAAAAAATATGTACAGCTCAAAAAAACCAAGTACAATCCTGAGACAGAAACCACTCACTGGAGTATTTCTCCTGAAGGATGCATGAGGTCAAGTAAGTTCATCAATTCATCAAATGGCTTTTTCTGGCTCTTAACCTGTTATTGCTCTTGCATTGGATATTAGTGTTTTATCACTCACATATCACAGTAAAGAAGTTGAACAGAGTGATTCCTCCTAAATAATTTGTTAGTACCAGTAGTTTTATCTCTTCATAATATGTGAGAGTCAACACCACGCTTCTATGTAAACACCTTGCTTTCTATGTATGTAACACCAGGAACCTAATTACAGTTTCCTCTCACAGACTATTAATTTTTTAGTACCAAGGTGGAAGCCCTCCTAGATATTCTTATCCTAACACAGAATTCAGGAAAGCAATATACTTTCAAAGTCTAATTTTTATCATACTAAAATAAAAATAAAGCAAAACACCCTACTATAAACAATATGCCCTGCATGTTCAACGTGTGCAACAGCAACAAACATCTTTAGCATCACATGAAATCAATATTTTGCTGTTTTATCAACAGCTTCTGAAGGAGAACAACGCACAAGCACAGTTCCTTCAGCTGCTATTTTCATAAAATGAAAGCTGCTTCACTAATCAGTCTTTATCTGAAAACTCACCTAGGAACCCAGATTCTATTTCCAGATGCTCCCAAGGAAACATTTGGATATTAAGGTTTTGCAGGCATGTATATGTGTAAAAAAACAGAAATAAAATGCCTCCAAAATGAAACCAATGTATCATTTTCTACATCTACTGTGCCCCTTCAGCAACGGAACTTTTTTTTAATGCTATGTTACAGTGTATCTTACTGCAAAAAGTTAGTAAAATTTGCAGGACTTCAGCTAGGAAGTCCAGTTTCTGGGCAAAATAGAAACCAGTGAAAAATACTTTTCATTTGAATTTCAACAGAATCTGTATTATTAACTCTGGTCTGCTAGAGTACAACACTGTCAGTGTTATACTTTCAGAAGTGCTATTTATATATTGTAACTCTAAGACCTTCTCTGTTTTCTTCACAGGAAATTAGTCTTTCATAATTAATGTCATAAAATGTTACAGCATCACTTTAGCAATACTACAATTAATGGTTCTGAATGAAAGTGTTGTCTCTACATTTTTTTCAAATTATTTTAAACAATCCTAACTTCCTGGATAAGGTTCTTTTCTGAGGTTTGTGCATGACATGGTCACTGCAGCAGAAACAAATTATTTGCAAAGTGGAAAAAATCAAATATTTTTCTGTTGTTCAAATAAATATATTTATACTGTCTAAAAATTATGTATCTGCTCTTTTACCACTTTGTTTCTAAAATTTTTATATGTTGCTTTTATCATCTTCAACAGAAAAAGGGGTAAGAAAGCCAGGATCAAGACATCAGATATGCTAATAAGGATGTTTGTGTAAGATTTTTCAGTTGGAAATGGGGAAATTCAGAATCCATCTAATTAGGAAATTAACTAAGTGACAATTATATAAAGGGACATATTTTGGTGGTCAGAAGAAAACAGTTACATCACTCTCACATGATCACATAAGGGAGGTTAAAAAAAAATCCCAAAACAACACTAAGTCACCTCATGTGCACAACTACAGTAAAAAAAGTCTGATAAGCAACTCACTCCTAAGTATTATGCCTAATGCACAGTGTAGTTTTTTAAACATATACCAGTAGTTAATCCAGTAGCAAGATGGTATTTAGTTGCATTTTGCTAAATATATATACCTTATGTCATTTCTTTAATAGAAAACCACAACCATAGTGTTAATATGTAATTATGAGTAACTTACTTTTATTTCCAACCAAGGCCACAAGTGGCTGTGTTTCTGACTCTTCATTCACTTTTTTTACCATGTTATACCAGTCTTCCAAATTTTCAAAACTCTGGCCATTGGTAATATCATAAACCAAGAGAACACCCTAAATAAAAAGACATGTTTAAAATGTTACAGACTGTAAAAGAATTTTACATGGTAATATTTGCATCAGTCTAAATTATTATTGTCATAAAATAGAACATTATCAAATAATGGCATCATATCTTTCAAGGGTCAGTTAAAGGAATTATAAATTTCTATACTATACAAACTATTACAGTATTTCTCCTGCATTCCATGTGTTCCAAATTCATGTTTCAGAAAATAAAAATGACAACAGTCAAGAGCACAATTAGTTCTATCAGAAATATTACAAACTGCGTATGCTTTATGATAAACCCAAAATAGCATTTCACACTAATAAGAAGACAAAAATTACACTGGAGAAGGACTTTTATTTTAACCAATACTAGTTGCAGTTTCAATGTTCCCTTTGTCTGAAAAAATAAAAAAAAGGGCAGTTCACTTTTACATTTCTGCACATTGTCTGTCATGTTTCTGCTGTCTTTTGGGGATAAAGGCCAGATTCCATTCCTTCAGTGTTGTAGAAGATAAGTAAGAAGTATTGGTGAGCTATAAACTTTCAAAAGAGAACCTAAAGACATGGTGAGAACTCAAAAAGAAGTCCCATATATCTCAGAGGTTTTGAGCCAAGCTGCAGCTGACAAATATTCAAAGCAGACACTGCTGACGATTCTGCAGCACAAATATTCAATATTATAAAGCACAGCCTATTAACAATCCAAATGCCATCCCCATCCCCTCCACAATTCTAAGATCACCTCTCAGATCTTACTGAGTCTTCTGCCCCTGCTTTCCCCTACACTTAGTAAAGTCAGTATCTTTTAAATGAGGGATAAAGTCAGAATCAGATTCAGTCACACTTGTTCTCATGGAGTTCACACCTGGCAAAAAAAAAAAAAAAAAACCTAAATCTGCACAATGTTTCTTATAAAAAATTTTCATAAATATTCTGAAACAACAATATGATCCATACAAAAATAGCTGGGTCAATGACCTACTATCAATAGAAAAAAAAATTCCAAAGTTTTTCCAGGCACTTGTCTGGGCCCAGTTTTAACTGATCACAAAACAAGAGTGTACACTTAATAATTTCACATTTGACAACAAATTAGTACAGACTGCGAGACTATTTGAGAAGAGTTTAGATTTTATGATGACCGTGTAAAACTAATAAGATGCAATTCAATAAATACCATGACAAGTTCAAAGCAAGCAACAATCAAGTGCACAACAGGAAGCATTTGGCTTGTAGCAAGTTCCTTATAGTAGGACCAAGGAGTTACAGCTCATAGCTGAATATGTCAAGCTTATTTTGGAAATATGATACTGGTCTAAAACATTCCATGTGAAATAATGCATCCATCTTTGGACACTTGAATGTGAAAGAAAGGGCACACTAGAAGAAACCAGCAAGAGTATCCTAAGTTTAGAAATCATGACTGATATGAAAAAAGTGGAAAAAAAACACCTGACTGCTTCAACAAATGCATGACTTATGCAGGTATGATGATGCTGGTAAAAGTTTTAAGAAAGATAACAGGAGTTCTCTCTGTCTATGCTTTTATGCATAGTTTGCAGAAGCCACTAAATTGGGAAGACCAGACAATGTTCCCAAGGGCAGGGTTACCACAAAGGGGTATGCAGATATGCTCAAGGAATGGGTGAACAGGAACCTTTCAACATTCAAAAAGGATAAGTGCAAAGTCCTGCAGCTGCAAAGGAGTAAAAAATACAGGCTGAGGGGAGTAATACATGACTGGCAGGGGAGCAACTGAAAACAACCTGCAGGTCTGGTCAGGCAGCAGGCCAAATCAGAGCCAGCAGCACTCCCTAGCAGCAAGGACGGCCAACGTGATCCTGGGCTGCATTAGCAGAAGTACAGCACCAGAACAGGGAACTTTTCTACTCAGCACGTGTTGGATCATATCTAAAAGAATACATCCAGTCAGAACGCATCCTTAGGCCCCTCAAGACATGAGAAAAGTGGAGTAACTTCAGCAGAGGGCCAGCAAGATGATCAGAGGCTGGAGCACCTGTTTTACAAGGAAGAGATGAACAAACCCAAATCCTTCAGCATGGAGAGGAAGTGGTCCTGGAAGGACCAAAAAGCAGCCTTCCCATACACATGAGGAAACTATGAACAAGATGAGCCAGGGTCTTTACAGTAGTGAATGGCAGGATAAAACTCAGTGGGCATAAGCTGAAAAAAGAGAAATTCAAACCATATCTAATGAAAAGCTTTTTCACCAAGAGGAAAATAAAGCAGGTTGACCAGAGATTGCTCAGTCTCCATCCTTAGAAATTTACAAGCAGGAACTTGATAAATCCTTGAGCAGCCCAGTTCCACCTCTCAGCTGACCCTACTCAGAAAGTGTTTTACTACTGACCTCCTGTAGCAATAGGTTTAACCCACACCAAGATTATAGCAAGGGTACATGCTAAAAACAAACAAACAAAACAAAACAAAAAAAAAACCTATGGAGATTGTAACAATACCAAAGTTCTGAAATACACCACCAATAACAGTCACCAACGCTAAAAATTTTTTGAAGGTTGCTAAAAGTCATTACACATGGCTAGCTTTGTAGGAGGGCAACAGATCCTACTGAGATTCCTCTAACTCCTACATTCTTATGACAGCAATACCAATCTATCTCATTTTCTCCAATGTTATCAACTCCTTGGCAAATTTGAGGTTTTGTTCCTTATATTTATATAGTTGTGTTAATGTCTAAGGAACAGCTTTCATGAGTTCCTTCAATGAAATTAAGAATTCTGATACCCAACTTCCCCCTTGCTGTCTTTCCTTCTTTATCAATCAAATTTAATATTAAACATCCACTTTCCTCTTCCAATTTTGGTGCAATTTATTCCTTAATATCTTGCATCTCTAAGTTAATCTCAGTTAATTTCTCCTGACTATTTTTATAACTACCCAAATGCCTGGGCATCTATGTAATTGTCTCACAATCTAAGTTTTGCTCTAGGAAGGACATACTTGTGTTAATAAATGCTCAATTGAAAAGAAACTATAAAGCTACAAGTATGGTAAAGGTTAAAAAAATGCCAGCCAGAAAGCTGGAAGTTGTAAATGAGAAAGAGAACACAGCAATGCTTCTTTCACCAGCTGTCAAGTTCTCTCACTAGCTTGCAGAAGAGCAGATTAGCTAAACCATCTTCAGCACTAATCAGAGTTAGAAGGAGAAAAAATAAGTATGTATGAGCATTTAAGGTTAGCCAACTCTTTCTAATCAATTCTTCATCAAAATTCTACTCTGCTTCACCTCCTCTACACAATTGTAGCCTACCTACCCCTTTGGATGAAAGGATATTCACAGTGGATTTACCATGAAAAAAATAATTTAACAATGTTTGCCACTAGAGCTGACCTAACATCCTTTTCTGTATGATCTAACTAAAGCACATTCTTTTCTTAACCATTTTTTCTTGTCAATATTTGCCACACATAAGAAACAAAGACAGAAGGTATATATTTTTGCCTCATTCAGGACATAAAGAATACTTTCTGCTAGGATTTTTACCACAACAGCACTCTGCAAGCAATTTAGTATGATACAGATAATTAATGAAGGACTAGTCATAACTCCATGGCTAAAATTTATTTCACTTTTTTATTTATGTAACAGAGAAATCTAATAATTGCTTTCAAGAAAAATACATCATATTTTACACAAACTTACAGTACATGGAGTAGACACCAAGTAGACAGCATAAAAGCTGCTGTTTCCCTATTATGTGTGAGGAATTAAGGAGGAAAATTAACACTGGTGTTTTTACACAAATATTTCCCTGCCATGAAAAAAGTTTGAAACACATGGTGGACGACATGCCAAGAAAAGCACATTGATTCTCTAGTCTCCAGCAACGTGGCAAATAGTCCCTGCTTGCATAATTGCACTCTAGTAAGAGAGACATTTTGCCTACATTAGTGCACATGTGAGTGCTTTTTGTTTTGGAATTCTAGAGCATTTTCAAAAATAGGTCACTGGAAACTGAGAATATTGTAGAAATTATTTGCTGCTCCCTGGAGAAGGTAGAGTCTGCAGTACTCTTATTAACAAGCCAATTTATGATGTAGCATATGCCAGATCTTAAAGATAATTTAAACTAGATATATGAATAGGGGCAGCAATTACAGGTAAGATATGGGAGTGGTTCTGATTTACCATGCAAACAGCAGCAATGTTATTTCAAAACTGAATTACTAGTATGGAAATGTTGTAACCAGACAATTTATTTGTACTGATAATTAAAATTTAAGAGGTGTCAAGCTTATGTCAAGATTTGTCACAATAAAAGAAAGCTAGAGAAAACAGTAATTAAAAACATGTTTTCTTCTTCATTTATCTGCAGCTACTCTCATCCTATCACTGACTTTTGCACGAAGGAACTAAATTAACTTTCAAATTTTCATAATCATCATTATTATTATTGTTATTATTATTATTATTATTATTATTATTATTAAAGTCAGGCCAAAGTTCTAGAGTATTTTTTCTAGTCCTAGAACATTAATTTAGTAAAGAGCAACTTAATTGTTGCAGAAATGTGTAGATGAAACAGAGTTTTTTGCAAACAAAGCAGCTTAGAGTCCACATATATTCAACCACTGCTGTCACTGCTCATACTGAGGATGTGGGCACTCAGATATCTGTGGTTAAGTTGCCATAATTGAATGATTTATTCTCTATCAGTACAGCTGTGGCAACAGACTACACAGTTACTCTCAGCATCCCTCAATCCTGAGATAAATGTGGTAGTTTTAAACAGCTTTCAGTGGGTGTTGATTATCAATACCTTTTATTTATAAAGAATGAAGAGCTCTTTTTTTCCCCACAGCTTGCTGAGTTCTTCTGCCTCATCACTGAAATTCAGCTACCAAGATGGGATGCAGCCACTACATTCTTCTGATGAGCAACATCAGAGAAAAATGGGCAGGAGGAAAGCAGCTGCTTTGAGACTGGAAATTAATTATAATTTCACCAACTGCAACCATGCAAGCAAATTATGCAAATTCTCAGGCTCAAATCTGCCATTCTTATTCTAAAACATGGCACAAGAAATAGGGGCTCTCCATCAAAATATGGCATCTTAACAGTAACCTAACCAAAAGATCTATCCTAGAGAGTTGATTTCTCTAATGAGAGCTCTCATTAGAGAAAAGGAAACCTCCAGTGGCAAGTTTTTGCAGTGAAGTATAGATGGATGCTCCACTTACTCTTCTTGATATCCTGATCAAATTTCAACCAAGATCAGGTGAACTGTAGACCATAATCTTTTCAGTTGCTGTAGATTCTCTAAACTTCTATCTCCAGCTGGCCATAGGATTTTAGAAGTAAGCCTACCATACACACAGGTTTCTGAGAACAAAAATAAGAATTCAGCCACTTAATGATTTCTGAATCTCACAACGATCAAATGGATGGAAATTAGGCTGTGGGCATCTGCAAATACTGGATAAATGCATAATGCCTACTATGGGTATGCTACAAAAAATTCCACACATATACTTTAGATCTGAATTATTTAGATTTGAAGAATACAAAGATGAACACAATTTCTGCAACAGATCCAAATCATCTGCTTTATCTCTATCTGTACAGCTTGCTTACTTTATAAACAAGATGTCTGAAATCCCAGCTGCACCACACACACTGAACAAATGCAACAAATCATTGGCACATATGGGGGTTTTGTAGCAATTTCACTCAAGTTACTTTAGTAATTTAAAGGCTTTCTTGCACTGGGGGAACCCCAAACTGAACACAGTACTCCAAATGTCACCTCAAAAACATCAGACAGCATGATACTCACTTTCCTAGATTTAACTACTTCATTCTTACTAACACAGCTCAGTACTCAATTAGCTTTTACTGTTGCAAGGGTGCATTGCAAAGTGTTATTCAACTGGTTTTTACCTCAATAAGACATTCATCCAAGATCTTTTTCCTCCAAAGCCATTTCACAGGTGACTGAGGTTGGAAGGGACCTCTAAAACTCATTTGCTTCAGTGCTCCTGTTCAGCGTCACCCAAAGCCAGCTGCTCAGGACCATGTCCAGATAGCTTCTGATTACCTCTGAGGATGGAGACTCTACAACCTCTCTGGTCAACTTGTGCCAGTTCTCAGTCATGCTCCCAGTAGAAAACACGTTTCCTGATGTTCAGAAGGAATCCCCAATGTTTCAGTTTGTGCCCATTGCTCTGGTCCTGACAATAAACACTACAGAAAAATGCCTGGTTCTCTTTCCTCGCATCCTTCCTTCATGGATGTATAAATATTGATTAGCCTTCTACTCTCCAGGTAGAACAGTCACAGCTTTCTCAGCCTTTCCTCATAGAAGAGATGCTCCAGACCATTAATCACCTTTGTGGACCTTCAGTGCACACTCTCCAGCTGATTCCCAGCATAAAATTATTCTGTACCAGGTGCAGGACTTGGCATCTGTCACCAGCCAAAGGTCACAAGGTTTCTGTTGGATTCCTCCTTCCTGGTTATGGTCTCTCAGTAGCAGCCCTACTCTCCAGCACAGTGACCATTCCTCCCCAATTTGGTGCTATTCATAAACTTACAATGTTTTGTTCCACTGTTAAAATAGTTACCCAGTACCAACCCTTAAGAAATAAAATCTATAATCAGGCATCAGTGAGACATTGAGCTATAGACCTTTAAATCCATCTGTCCGTTTAGATTTTCAGTAAATTTATGGTCCACCCATTCCACCTGCATCCCTACATATTGTAATACTATTATAGGAGATTATGTCAAAGGTTTGCTGAAGTGAAGATAAAATTACATCCACTACTCTCCTCTCCTCAGAGCTAACCATTGAAGCACAGACAGCAACCAAGTTGGCTGTGCACATTTTACCCTCACCAACTCCATGCTCTCTCTTCCTAATTACTTTCTTGCTGTTTTGTTCTCCATTCATGGGAATTTTTATCCATATTTGAAGGATTTTCCTTTATAAATACTCCTACTTGTTCTACTTTGTCTTTCCTCTTTTCCTTATAAAAAGCTAAAGATGTTCAACATGAAATAAGCTTATAGAAATAAACCTAGAAATAAGCTGAAAGCAGTGCCTTTCCAAACTATTCACAACATTTCATGAATAGATGAAAATAGAGACAGTTTAATGCATCTTTAACAGGCAGTGTCACAAAGCTAATAGAAAAGTATGTTAGAAGTCAACTTTGATGATAAGAAGCCTCTTACAGACATTGGGAATACATGCCAACACTGGGAAGAAAAATCAATAGTCCAATAAAAAATTGGGTTAAAATGAGGACTGGGGGAAGATTAAAGACAAAGAGATTGGACATAAGGGGTTTTTGTTAATGTGTTTTGATTGACTAAAAAAATAGCAAACTTTAGTCTTATTGATATCAACTGTTTATGCACTTTTGGGCACTGGTATTAACTTTTTGACCTGTTATTTTTGGTAAGAAACTCCTATGTTTATCACCAAATTCAATACAGACAAAGCTAATAGCCTTTTATTTCCTTCATTAAAATTATTTTGAACATATGGCAACAATTTGTGATTAATAAAATTCCCTCTGTCATGGAAGCCACTTTCTCCTATTGCTTGGTAGATCTGTAACAGGTGAGCAAATTGGTTTTTATTAAAAAAAAAAGAATATGTTATAAAACAGATGCAACAGCTAAAAACATTGACTTTTTTTGAAAGTGACAGAATATTACATTTACAAGTTTATCCAATTAACTAATAAATCCCAATCTCTTTCATTAGCTATTCCTGTGTTGAATTAGCCATTATCTAATAGCACATGTTATGCATACTGTTCTCATTACGAACTCCAAATTAAGGACCAGAGTACATTTTAGGATCACTCATGCTAAGAAGTTTGGCATCTATAATACAATCCTCCTAAATCATCTCATGACTCAAGATACAGTTATCATATTTAGCTCTTAATCCTGCCATCCACTTTAAGTTGCTTAGTTAACCCGAAGATAAACTTAATTTTCATTGGACAGGAGTTCTGCAAAAATATTTAGTTACCTGGTTGCCTCCTTTTGTTTGCCCTCTTATAACCCCAGTTGCATGTATGAGTTTAATGGTGTAGGATTGCTCTTAATTTCCTCCTTGTACCTTGTCCCCCCAGGAGGCAGCTGTTCTGAAAGCAGCCACTCTATCTACCATGTGGATATCCAAATAGCCTTTACTATTTACTGTGATTGCTTTTCTTAACTCAAGACACAAAGCTTGGAAACAACCATCTGTTCTTGGGAGTTATTCAGTTCTATAAATGCACACACTTGCTTTGTTTTTTATGTCAGCTCTAAAAAACTAGCTACACACCAAAATTAAATCAGCGTATTTATATCAATTAATTTTAGATTGAATAGACATTCAACATTCTTGAGATTTATTAAACAATCAACTAAAAGCTGTATATAATGTATGTATGTATAATTTTAAGAACAACGTTTCAGTTCATTTTATATCATTGCTATAGATACAATTATCAGCATTTATACTGTACCTGAGCTCCATAAATATATTTATCCAGCATTTTGCCTCCTATCGTTTGTCCCCCTACATCCCACACTTGAAGAGTAACATTCAAATTTCCTGCAAAAAAAATTATACAGACATTGTGTAACCTGGAAAATTTAGATACAAATATATTCAACAACAATAGCTTTTAACAAGTTTAACAGCTTTCTTCCTACAAGAAACAGAAACTAAATTTCAAAACAAAAATGATCGTATCATCTGGGAAAAAAAGTCATTTGAGTCCAGCTAAGTCATTAAGATACAGTAAAAATATAGCTATTTATTAACATATCTAATACTGACAGAAAATAATTGGCACTGCATAAAGTATAATAGTCCTGACTAAAAATTATATAACATATTCCACTGACAAAACATGTAAAACTTAACAAAGAATGTTCTATAGCGTGATACTTGCAACTGAAAGGTAACACAATTACTCCAATTTATCCACATTATTTCATATTGTGTGTCCCTTCCTCACCCTCTCTCCTAATCCTCCTTACAGATCAAGAAGCAAGGAAAATCTTCATGATAACTTCATTTTGGTAGTGATGCTGATAGTAGTATGCAGTTACAGAATTATATCGCTGTCAGAGAAAAAAATGGAAATAATGACACATACCTAAGTTGAGGATGCACACTGTGATTACTTTCTCCACTCAACACCTTAAGGCATGAAGCTAAAGTGGATATGATTTACATAATTTCATCTTCAAAGAATCTACACCAAGAACAGAACTTCCTTTCTACTCTAAGGCTATGTTGAAATTGTTAACAGGTTTTTAAAAACAAAACTAACAAAAAATGAGTGTAAATACAGAATATTTAATATCCTACAAATCATACATATTCTGCAAGACAACTCAGCAACTCACAAATCAAAATTACACACAGAAAGGTATGCTACCAAATACCATACAAACATATTAAAGTATAATTTCTTGCATTTTGCATGGTAAAAGCTGTTTTCAGAATTGTACTTACTACCTGGGAGCATCAAACTCTGTAACAGAGTAAGGACTGACAAAATTTTTTCTAATCCACATACAATTTACATGAACTTACATGTTAATACAAATTCTATGTACTAACAAATAATCACAACTGCCTATTAATTTTTACTCCTGGATTTAAAAAAATGCAACAAATTTCACATCACAACAATTGCAATTGAATGAAAATGAACACATTATTTTGGCTTGCTAAGAAAGATACATTCTTAATTCAACTATTTTATATAGCTGACAATTTGATTTGACACCACATGATCCATTCAGCTGTAAATTTAAACTGACAAGCTCGCATTGGTCGCACAAGGGAATGTGCTCCATGGAAATGTATCACAGCACCAGGTGAAAATAACCAGCAAATTATAATATATAGATGAATATATGCTACTTGTGGTATTACATATACCACATTATATTTTTATAATGCATCTTGCTTTAATCTGGTAAAAAGAGCAGATTCCCTAAACTACTACCTTGGTCTCAAAAATACAGAGATGAATGTGAAACAGAACTATTAAGATACACTGAGTTTTATGTAATACCAAGAGAATTTCTACATGGAGCTTAGAAAACACATCATAAACACCCCATTTCAATAAAGGCAACCTTTTATAACCAACAAAAAGCTTAGTTGTTTTGATAGTTCATATACTATGTATCAATTAATTAATTATTTTAAAAGCTTAGAACATCAATGATCGCAAGCAATGCAGGAAAGTCTTCCATAAAGCATCTGGCATGGATAAACTAGTGCATCCACAGCCTGAAAAGACTATACATCCTCAGTGGATAAACAAACTATGCAGGCTCAAAGACCCACCATGCTGCAGTATTCTACCCCTGTGTATTCTACTGTAAAGTCACTGTGTCATTCAGCTATTTTGAGAAAAAAAAGAAAAATCTTTATAAAAACTATCACTTCCAAACTCAGTAATTTTCAGATGCCAAATTTTGTCTTCAAAATTTTTATCTAAAAAGTTTCAACTTGATTTTTCCTCCTAGAAAAATAATTATACACAGCATACTGGCCTTAGTATCTGGATAACTGCATGGAATGACCTGAGAATTTTTAACACAGAAAGTTACATTAAATAGTCTAACTGTGACTGAAAAATCAATGGAAAAATCTCCAGTTAAAAATTATTTACTCTGCTTCATTAACAACAACAACAACAACAAAAAACCTGGAAAAAAAAAAAAGATTGGTATATTCATTTAAGGTGAACTCCTCCTTAATTAGGACCTCACTAATTATGAAATTCAACTGGTCATCTCCTGTGCAAAATGCTTAATTTTCCCCTTTTTTCAATCAGGTTCGGTACTATTTGCTTTGTGTTCAGATTGATTCTGGGGAAGAAAGAAGGATGTTAGGATTATTCTGACAAAAGGAAAAACTGCAGGCAATTTACCTAGCAAGTTTTTCATTAACAACCGGGATAGTAGCACATGAGGTTTTCTGCAAAAAAGTTTGAAATCTTTTATTTTTTCAATTTAACAGGAACATAAAAACTAGAGACTAACAACAAAACAAAAAGAAGCCATGCATAATAAGACAGTTCTTAGAAACAGTCTTAACACACTAATAAAAATAACTGAAGAATCCCATCAAAATATCATGTAATGCACTAATAAGGAACAAAGAAACCCTAGCACTTCTTTACTCCGTAGAAAATGCACACAAGTGCAAAGCTGAAATACATGAGGCAGCACAGTGCAGGTGAGTAGATTGCTTCTGGTATGAACTGAAGCCATTAGGCTGCTGCAGCAGTGACCCTGCAGGAGGACACTGGGTGTACTGGTTAACCTTACTCAAAGGGCTGAACAGTCAAGACAGAACTAAAACACAAGTCTGACCACTTTTTACACCAACAGCTTAAAAAAAAATCGTTTTAACAGAAGAATCCTGTCTACTGAACTGCACCCACAACCTCCCAAAAAGCATACAACTATGGCTCTTAAGAGTCTCTATCAGCAGACCCTCTGACTAGCAGATACACTATCTAAGCACTAAAATCTACACCATGGTTGCATCCAGACTACAGAAGAGTTTGCATCAATAAATATAATGAAACTGATTTGCATTTTAAAAAAAAGTATTTTGAACAAACTGCATGAAGTGAAATTCATCATGTTGGACACTAGACACACGTTGAACAATGTTGAACACATTGTTCAAAATTTATCAAAGGATTTCTGATTTGTATTAAACTGTATTGCTTTACCATGCAAAAATATTTACTATTTTCACTGCAAAATGTGTTAGTGACTAAAACAACTGAAAACAAATGCCACTTTTATCTAAAAAAAGGAAACAAACCAACAGAAAAACAGCACTTTATTTTACAAGTTGTAATGCAAACTAATGTAAACTTCCATGCAATTCTAGAAATACGTAATTTGAACTTTTGGAATCTTTGCTCATATTGAAGAAGAAAAAAAATCAACTACTGAACCATAGTTGTACAGCAATTCTCCTACTGAATAAGAGAAATCAAGTATTTTTTCCTCCTGATACACACATAATTTCTGTACAGTGATATGAATCAACCTTTCAAGTAAACATAGCAGCTCTTCAAACCCAGGACCAACAAAGAAATTAGAAAAATGCACTTACTAAAGTAATGCTTCCCATTTCAGTATTTAGAAATGTTACCTCCCTCCCTCCCACTCCCCACGACTAGCCCAATTTACCTACAAAACAGAGAGCCATATATACCTAAACACATATATAGGAATAGGCAAAACCAGAATGACAACCTACAGAAAAATGTTTCTCCCTGCATATGAATACAAATGCTACTGTTTTGAGGAAAACAGATGTACAGACTTTTTGGTGCTATTTTTACCTGCATTCTGATTTTATTACAAAATAAACCATGAATGAATGAAATTCACACACAAAATAAACTATGAACAAAAATGAATGAAGCAATAGTTGATAATTTTCCAAATTTTCTACTCAACAAGAATATTTATAATCCCAGTAATATACTAATAGCATCTGTATGCTTAACAGCTGGAAAAAAAACTTGCAAAATACAAGTTCTCAGCATGCACACTGCATGATTTGTGTACACATTCCACTTGCAAGTACTGCTGTTAAGTATTATACACACTGGTATTTTTAGAGGCAGGAGCAGGACACTAAAAAAATTATTCTGCTGATTTTATGGAGAAATAAGCACTAGAATTTGGTACTTTGTCACTCTACTAAAAAAAAGTACATACTAAATACTAAAGAAGTACATCAAAATGGCCAAACTAAAATAGCAAACACAGGAATAGTCTGAAAAGATTATTCCATTTCACTTAAGAAAATACATAAACATAACAGAGAAATTAATTGCAGTATAATTTAAAAAAAGAAGTTCAAGAACTGCATATATTTTCTTATAACTTCAGGTTACAGATAAAATGCTTAATTTCTGGGTTTGCTTCCCTCCCTCACCCTTCACAAGGAGAAGATAGAACTACAGAACTTACATCAACCTTAGAAGATCTCACTACACCTTTTAATAATTACACATACTTTTTCTAACTTCTGATTTCTGAATCCAGAAGTAAATGTTTTTAATTGAATACCTGCATGCTTAGAATACCAGCACACACAAATCAGTGAAAAGACATATTTTAAACCCCAATTGTTCAGAGACAAACTTAACCAGCAATTATTCTTTTTTAATTATTTCTTCGCATTTTCCATGCAGTGTGCTGCAACTGGCATCTAAATAGTTTCTTTGCCATCGTGAAGTGAAACATCTTGAATGCTCAAACTGTATTTTTATGAGTGCCAAGGGACCCTAAATTTTAGTGGTCTATTAAATGCCAGCAATTTCATGCTGCCTTGCATAAAACAGCATTCACATATTAGAGCACTGTGAGTCCATAGCTGCATTATGCTTCTCTCACACAACTCAAATATGACTTGTGTATTTCATTTATATATATATATGTATTTCTATCAAAACACATATACTTTTTCAAGTATTAATATGTTTAAAGTTCCATTTCATTGTTGTGTGTTACACTATCCACAGGGAAAGGGAGTGCACTCAAGCAGGGATAATAAAATTCATCAATACAGACAGCATTCTTTTTATTTGAATTCAGTGTTTTACTTAGAGGTGCAAGTTGCAAATTTATAACTCTTTGAAACCTGGCAAGAATGTATGAACAAAATATTCTCCAAACAACCTAATTTACTTTGCCATAAAAATCACTGCACTAAGGTAATTTAGTACACATTACTCTGAAGAATCTGTTTCTGCAAGTCTTGCTGCCACCCAACTTTTCAGTGTTAATTTTTATTCTCTTACCTGGCAATAATATCCTTTTCAAGAAGAAGTCCAGTCCTATGGTTTGTTTGTACTGTTTTCCAAACGTTTCTTGAGCAAAACGTGTAGCTAAGGATGTCTAAAACAGAACAGTATCAAATTAAGTTGTCATTTTTAACAGCAACAAACTTTAGGTTAACCCAGAAGTATGAAATACAGTTAAGCACTTTTTAAATCAATGAATGCTAACAGTGTTCATGGATTTGGATTGACAAGCACTCCAGTCAGTTTCAACATAATAACAGGAGGTGGCAAAGGCTACTAATTTAGCAAAAAGAAGCAAGGTGCATATTTGCTTTGATTTCAAAAATACTCTAACAGTCCTATTCCAAAGTATTACACAGATTTGAAGGAGGTATCATTAATTAGTATATGCTCAAACTGACACAAATCTAGGTGAAACTATCTGTAACCTGAAGATCTTAGTACTTTTAAAAAGCATTCATTTCCAAAGCAAGGGTACTCCCCTGGTGAAGAACACCATGATCCCAGCCCAGCTTTCTGGGAGGGAATAGAGATCTGCACACTGCAGAATCCCACAGGGGGCTCCTAAGTGTGGCAAGATTTCTGCCACTGTTCAGTTTCAGGATCACGGATTACAGGAACTCTAAGAAGGGAAGAGAACTTTCTTGCACACAGATAAAAAAAGTTAAACTCATATTAAGAATGCACACTTACAGAATCATCCCTTTCAACAGAACTTTGAAAATTTATTTCTTCAACTGGTATTCTGTGAATTTATGTAAGCAAACCAATACACTGTCGACCTAATAATAAGCTTTTACTACATATGGCTGAAAGGACACACAGCTAACCTAGGCAAACTACTAAAGCAAGGCATTTATATTCTGTCAATGGTAATCTAGTAGCAATTTAAGGTCTCTTTTCAAGACAAAAAAAAAAAAAACAAACAGGGATAAAAAGGGAAAGAAATAAACAAAGAAGGCCCACAAAAAAGTAAACAAGAAAATAGTAGTACAATCATAAATAATACAAAAGTTTATATTGTGAAAAAGAATACTGTATTAAAAATTATAAAACAGAACCAACATCAAATTAGTGTACACTTAAAAATCTCTTGTTGACAAAACATTTGTAAATAAAAATACAAATTAACTACAGAAAAAATAATCTAAGTATTTGTTTACCTATATAGAGAAGGAAAAATACTAAGAGGCTCACAAAACCCTTATGCTATCTGAGAAAACTCAAAACAGGCCAGAAGGATTTTTTTCTTGCCAAATTTCCATTCATCAGGACCTGAAGAGGTGAGCCACACCGTTATCAGATGCACATTTAGTCAAAAATGCAAGAGCAAAATAATGCCAATAGTTCTGAAATACGAGGTTAGGTAAGGTCCATGAATAGAAGGCTGTAACAAAGATCTCAATTAGGCTAATGTCAAATGTACACAAGAAAAAGAAACCCCTTTTTTTTACACTAAAACATGATCACCAGAGCTCCAGCATGTATGGAGCGCCACGCTCTAGTATGAATAGGCAAACATTTATTCTATTAGATTTCCTATTAAGTAAACAAAACAAGATTTACTGTTCTCATGTTTCTATATCATACTTAAATTCCTATCACTGCCATATATATAATGAATAACATTTTGATATCAGAAGATATGTTTAGAAAACAATCCAATAAGCCAGTGTTAGCCTATGGCAACATTTTCATTTACTTCACTGAACTAAAGCCCCAAGAGGATTAAAAAAAAAAAAAAAAACCCACGGGGAAAAAAGCAAGTAAACTCAAAATAGCATGAGTATGCTTATATATTTATATCCCTGTGGAAAGGGGGAACACCACAGAGGATGAATCGTGAGAAGATTCTTCTGCCTTCAACAACATGACAGTAATACAAACAACACACACAGAATAAAATTCAATATAGACTATAGTATTGAAAGAGACAGTAGAACTGATTCATTTAATCCCAATAGTTAGCATGTCAAGATTATAATGACATTATCTTTAATCTGTCATGACCTTAAAGATGTAGATGAGAATAAGAATACACTGCAGGAATACACCATTCAGTCTTCTTGAAATTTTCCATTCTGGAAAAGTAAGAAGTGCCTAGAGTACTAATTCAAGTACCATCTGACTATATTACAGTATTCTATATTCTCCAACACATTAATTTAGATCCTTATTAAATAAGTAACCACTCCCTTTTTGTTTTAAATGCTCAGCAAATACTTGTTTATCATTTTGTGACAGTCAGTATTCCCTGAGGACTCCTAGGGGTGTTAGTAAAAATAAATGACACACATTCAATTAACAGCGAACCTGTAAGAGCAGCAAGTAATCAACAGCATGGCAAAGTCCTCCTGAACAGTTTTTCTCCACTGTGCTCTTGAATGCAAAGGAATTTATAGCACAAAATCAAGGACTAACCCCTTCTTAATTTTTTTCCTAATAAATGTTAGAGTTCAAATAAGGTGTTGGATTACCAGTCTAGTGTCCTCTATTTATTCATAAAACAAGCATTTATCCACAAAATGCTAAGAACAACAGTTCAAACTTCTTTATAACAATAAACAAAGAAGTTATGTCAATGTATATTCAAGTACCTCTACAATGGAAATATTCCCTTCAAATCCCAGAAGGGTTCGCTGCCGTGCTTGCCAGAAAAGATTTTACTCAAGAGTTTTATCTGAGGATATGCTGAATACAATTTATAGAAGAATTAATGGAAGTTAAATAATGGTTCAGTAGAACTGTAGTTGTAAAACTAAGTAAGTAATCAGCGACCACTTTTTAGAAAGGTTGCATTCCATACAATTCCAC
The DNA here is from genome assembly GCA_013401135.1 of Cettia cetti. Taxonomy (NCBI): domain Eukaryota; kingdom Metazoa; phylum Chordata; class Aves; order Passeriformes; family Sylviidae; genus Cettia; species Cettia cetti. The sequence continues at coordinate 29,754 of VZUI01021066.1, forward strand.
ACTTAATGTCAGGGTCAGAGAACAGTATGCTAGCACAAAGGCCTAGTTTCTTTGTCCCTCTACTAAGACAACCAGGCCACCAGCTTGCAGGGCAGAATTTCCAGCAAAAAATCCATCAGTTTGGAAGGTTCACACACTGGCCTTAAATACTTAAAAGTGAATGTCGACATCCTATGCTAAATATCAATACTCTTATGAAGGTTGATGTTAAAAACCCCCTGTTAAAAACACAAAAATGTTTTTGGGCACTAATGTACAGCAAGCAAGACAGCAGTAAATTAAAAAAAAAAAAAGTACAGTATTCTATTCTAAGTTCAAAATACAATAGGATATTAGGGAAGGGTTTTTTTGAAAGAAGCAAAGATGGAACTTCACCTTACATGAAAGTCATGACAGTTTCTTGCTTCTATTTGTCAGTGTCAACAATTCAGTATAAACTGCTGACATACTGTTCCTAAAGACCTATGTAACGAGTAAAGAGGAATAAAAGCAAACAATATCTATGAAATAAACTAGGTCAATAAATTGAAAGTCAAATGAAACAAGCAATGATAGCCAGCTCTGACAGTGACTACTTACCAGGGCAACCAGAAACTTGTAGGGAAAATCCCACCAAATAGCAAATATTTGAGTAAAATCCTATAGAATTAAGTTTTGAGAAAGCTGTGCCATAGTGTCATATCATACTTGTAAGAAAGAAAATTAAACCCAAATTTCAATTAGATGCAAGCACATAGTGATGAAGCCATGAATTTCCATGGACACAAAAATTTTAGCCACTCATTGAAAAATGTGCTTTCCAAAAACCACATGTATCTATCTCTTCCCTCACTCCCCTCTAGACCATCAATGCCCCTATCCAATCACAGCTACACTCATCCCTCAGTCATGTCCTATCCCATCAGCAAGAATTTTAACACAAAATTAAAACAAACACTAGGCTAAATAATGAAATGCTTTACCATAAAAATACATAACTGTCCACACTGATATCCTTCCATACCACTCCTAACTACTAATTCAACTTTGTTCACTGAAAAAGAGAAAGCTATCATAACTTCTTGACATTTGACATAGATGTATTTGCTGCAGCTGGGCCAATCTGCACAGCGTACTTCATTCAATTTTCCATTTGAAGACTCAACAGTGACAACAATATTTTTGTCACCATCAATGAAGTCTTTGAGCCCAAGTGTAACAAGACAATTCAGAATTGCTTCAATTAAGCAATCGGTGCTTAAAAATCTGGTATCCTAAAAAAATCCTAAAGTAATCAGGACACTACTTTTTATGCCAGCCTATGTTTTAGCTCCTGCAAACTCCCATACCAGCTTGAGCATTAATTCTTTCATTTTCATCATCCACTGTTACAGAAGGAAAAGGTAGAATTTTTCTGCTACCATACTTTAGTCCCAGCTACAACAGACAGCAAATAAACAGAACCTCAGCACACCTATTTTTTACAACCTCCCTTCCCATTAACAGCTCTGAGATTTGCTTCCAGAGCCCCAAAACCTTTTTCAACAGTAGTAAATCATAGTATTCTATCTCAAGTCATCATCCTTGTATACTTCAGTATTAAGCCAACCTATGCACAAAAGGAGTAGAAATATCTGGTTCATAACATTTTTTTTTTCCCAAACCATACTAGTAATGCTGGTTTATATTAATGGAAAATCATTTTGGCCCAGGAAGAGTGGGTTGATTTAAAACCTACACACATAAGGCTGCTGTGTGTATATATATGTCCTTCCTATACTCAAAATCAAAGAGCCAACTGCTATTACTAATTGATAGTTTTTTTCATCTCACATTGTCCCCACTTCTGATTACTTTTTAGATTGTTTTCCTAGTTTGTCTAGTTCATTAAAATCAGTCTCTATTATCTTCAGACTGACCAGTCTTGCTTCCCTCAATTTTGTTTTTCCACAGTTCACCACTACCTTACCATCTCTTTTTTACCCTAAGAGTTTTACAGATTCTACTCTGTCTCACCTCTCTTAAGCTTACTTCCACTTTTACTTTTCTCTATTTGAGTTTGCTCCAGCAGTGCTTATTGCTAAAATTCTAAGTATCCAATTAGCCATTCAACAACCTCAAATTAATAGTAACACAGCATCACTCCCTTGCCTCATGGACAAAGAATTCCTAGCTAGTGCACCTTTAGCTTGAACTAACTTGTTTTTAAGCTGCTACCAATCCTTGCACAGAACTCGAGTCACATTGCTTCTAAACAATGGGTGAGGAAAACAGCAAGTTTCCACCTGACCCACAACATTTTTCTTTTTAAAGAGGGGGCAAAAGAAGCCAAAGGTGAACACCTCACAACAAACACAAGATAGAGTATTTCAGATATATCCCATCATTTTCTACACGCCTCCTGTCTCATAATCCCAGAGTGACAGAGGAAGAGAAAAACCAACACCTTGCACAGTAAAAGAGAGTTAAGTATGCATGTGTGTCAAGAGCAGCTGTGAACCAGATGTGAGAGCCAGGCAATTTAGTGTTGAAAACACATAGACATACACAGGTTTCAACAAGTAAGCAGAACGAGTAGACAACAAAAGAGAGGAACCTCAACAATTTAGTCTTCTGAGGTGGTTGAAATAGCACTTACATTTATCCTTCACATTCCATGACCCAATTGCTTCTTTATTTCTACAAGACCTTACAATAAATCTGTGTGTGCTGCCAGGCCATTGGGATGGTGGGAAGGAGCCTCTATTACAGCATCATCTAGGGGGGAGAGGAGGAAAAGCAGCCCACCAGAGTATTGCTGCTGCTCATGCCCAATAACCTGCCATGGAAGCATGAGATTCCTAGAGTCAGCAGGAGATGCAGTGAGTGGCAGCTCCTGTGAGAGAGGGAGGAACCAACAGAAATATACATCAAAACTTAAGAATGCTTGAAAATCCATGTTTGGTGAGAGGTCTTGCCACAAGCTGCTCAACAGCAGTACTGAAAGGGTTCTTCAGTTTGAACGGGAAACTCCTGGGAAATGCTATCCGTGAAGCAGCCCTTCAGCTGTCAATGCTGTGCATTTATTATGTTCTCATCACACAGCTGGTTGGAATTGCCCATCTACTGGCTCAAATGAACACAATACCATTTCAGACTGGGTTTAGAATCACTGGAGACAAAAAAAAAAAAAAGGTTGGTTTCTTTACAGAGCTCTGAATAAGTAAGTGAGCAAAACCACATGTACTTTCACTAAGAGCATATTCCTATTAATGTAAGGTAATTCATTTAAACCAGCTCTAAGAATGCTTCTACGAACTATGAAGCAAGCAGAATTTCTTCTCCCCATAGTTTCAAAAGTCAACAACAGAGGAAAAACTGTATATTTTAATAAATTTACTATTTTCAGGTGTGTCTCACTAAATTATTCAGACTACACGACAACAGATACGTTCAAGTGCATAGTTAAGATCAGTGACTATTTTAAACGGTTAAGAAAGCAGCCTCTCTTTTGCCTTCTTTCGTTTCTCCTTGTCAAAATTTCTCTTTTACGAAGAGAAATTTGTTGGATTATTGTTTGCTTGTTTTGATTATTGATTATTGTTGATAGATAAACTTTTATAAACAGGATTTCATTATGGTGATTACAAATAGGGGAAAAAACCCCAAAGACATAAAAGTTACAAACGAAAACAAAACAGATCCAGCAGCGTCTTTCCAAACTCTGGAACAGTAACTCCACTAGATGCAAACTGTTCTATCCAGCCCGAGAGGTTGCTAACTCTTCATCCGAAGGGCGCCTAAGCTAAGCCACCTTCCCTGCTCGACCCTTTCGAGGGGAGCCGCGAGCCCAGGTGTTCGGCCCCGACGCCAGCCCTCCCCGCCCCTGCAGCACCGAGCAATTCCTGCCTCCGGAGCGCGATGGGCAGCGCACGGGGACCACTGGGAAACTCCGTCAGCACCACAGGAATTACGTTATTCACCGCTCCTTCTCTTACGGCTCAAGAAAATTGCATTACAGTCGTATTGATACCTCCCTCGGGCGCGGAAGCCCCGTCTGGGGGTTTGGCTGCCGGGCACGACGCGGACAGCGGAGGGAAGAGCCCGCGTCTCCCGCGCAGGGCCTGGAGCCAAGGGGGAGCAGCCAGCCAGGTATCGCGACAGCGGCTGCGCGACAGGCTGGAAGCCGCCGCGGGCTGCTCCCTCCTCAGCAGAGCCAGGGACAGCGTAAGGGGGAAGGCCGGGAAGGGGCTCGGGCCACCGCGGAGAGGGAGAGGAGCTGTCGGAGGGGCCGGCACTGACCTTGCCAGTGGTGCCGTCCCCCAGCACCACCAGCTTGAGCTGGCGGTCCGGACTCTCCTCCTCCTCCGAGTCCGACATGATCTCTACGCCCCGACGAGAAAGAAGAGGCTAAGAGCAGCCGGGAGGAGTCGGGTGCAGGAGCAAGGACGGGACAGGGGGAAGAGCGAGCGCCGCGCTCACGAAGCCGGCAGCAACAGAGGAACAGGCACCGCCATCTTCCTTCGGGGCGCCCTCCGTCGCTATGGTCCGCGCGGGACAAAACCAACGACTGCGCTGAGGGAAGGGGGGGAAGCGGTAGATTGCGGGCGGGAGCTACAGCAACAGGTCCAGCCGCTGCTTCGGGATACAGCCTCTTCTGCCCCCACAGGATCGAGAGATGGTGCAGCCCGGCAGTCGGCCGCACGCCGCGGAGGCTCGGGCCGCGCAGTGACGCCCCGCGCGGTAACCGAGCAACGGGGGCGGGGCTATGACCCGGCCCGTGTGGGGCTGGCCGGGGAGGCAGCGGAGGTTTGCTATGGCAACTACGTATGGCAACTAAATACATAGTTATGGCAGCCAACTCATAGAGTCACTGAATGGTTTGGGTTGGAAGGAACCTTAAACATCCTCTCCTTCCAATGCCTCTGCCATGGGCAGGGTCACCTTCCACTGGACCGAGTTGCTCAAAGCCCGGTCCAGCCCGGCCTTGAATACTGCCAGGGATTGAGTGCCCACGGCTTCTCTGGACAACCTGTGCCGGGGTCCCACCAGCCTCATAGTGAAGAATTTCTTCTTGACATCTAATCTAAACCTGCACTCTTTCAGTTTAAAGCGATCCCTCCCTCCACCCTTGTCCATACATTCACTTAAATTAAGTCCCTTTCTGGCTCTGGTACCCCATTTAGGGGGTACATAAAGGCCTGTACAGTAGGGTCACTCTGGAGCCTTCTTTTCTGCAGACTGAGCAATCCCAGTTCTAGGGACTACATCACTTTCTTACACATTCTCAGAACTTTTCTCTCCACATAAGCAATCAGTGAGAATACTTGTCAAGGTAGCCCTAGCTGAATTTTAGACCATTACTTTGTCGCATACCATGGCCAGGAGAACAGGTTATAACACCCTCTTTTGCATCAGCCTTCCCTGAGTTTGAAAACTGCCACTGTCCCTTCAGCCTGTCATCTTTCCCACAGACTAAACAACTCCTCTTCAGTCAGTCTTTCCCTTGGTTGTCTCTTTTAGACTTCTGATTATTCTTTTTGCTTTCTTTTGGCCCCTCTCCACTTTCTTGCAATACTGTGCCAAAAACTGGATACAGTACTTCTGTTGAGGCCCTGGGAATACTGAGTAGAGTGGAAGTATTACTTCATGTGTCTTGCATACGAGACTTCTGTTTATATATCCCAGCATGATGTTTGTTTTCTTGACGGTATGACATTGCTGACTCATACCAATCCTGATTTACTAAGAAAGCCTCTGGATGCTCTGCTGTTACTGGCATTTCACACGTTGAAGCTTTATTTCTGTTTAACTGTAGTGCTTTCTGCTTTTCCCCATTGAATTTAATCCTATGTTTCAGGCTACTTGCAAGATTTGTCAATATAATTTTATTTATAATGTTGTTCTCCAAAATGCATGCCAACCATCCCAATTTGCTTATATCTGGAAGTCTAAGAGCCATACTTTCTATTCAAAAGTCGTTAATAATGATATCCAATAGTACCAAATCTCTTCAAGCCTCTATTTGACATATTTTTCCAGTATGAGTGATAATTCTTGTGGGCATTGTCTATATGACAATTTAAACACAGACATCTGAAACTCTTTAAAGTATAGATGTATTTTAATGCATTCAATAACAAGCTAATTTTTTTTAAAACAACTTTGTGTAATGCCTGAATAGCAGTCTCTTTCATGTTTTCTTTATGAAATATATGTCTGAAATTTCCAGTATTACAAGTACACTGTTTTACTCCATCCTCAGCAGGATCAAGAAGGTTTCTCATTGATCATGTATTCATGTGTTTGCACAATTGAGGCTAAATGCTTTTCCAATGACATTCTGGAAAAAAAATAAAGGGGCAGGGAGGGGCAGATACACCATAAGGTACAGAAAATTCTAATGGAAAACAAGACACACGCCTTTGTCACTCCATACTTTGAACCAAATTAAACATGTTGTTCATTATTTTCCGCTTCAGATCATCTTTTAGCCTAATTGTACTGCAAGTTCTCTTAACTTGGCACTTCAGTGAGATCAGCATCAGGGCTCAGCTGAGCAGCATTTCTTGGAAGGAAGAGCAATAGGGACAAATGTGGAATTTTGCTTTATGATTTCTGACATACTGAATAGTTGTACAATTGGCATTAGACATATAAAAGTGCCGTGTCTCAGTCCAGGGCAGAAACGTGATTGATAAACCACTGTTGGTGGAACTGCTCCTATTTCTGAAATTCTCCCTCAATCACATTAAGGAAAAAATATAAAACATTATTTTAAAGCTTTCTGATGCTTTTGAGGAGATGCAGGTTCTATTTAACCCACTAGATGAGAAGCTGTATGTGCAAAAGCAGGATGAGAGAGCAAGGTGCTGCAGGTTTCCAGACTACATGTATTTTCATTTGAAATACCACCAAAAAATGCATATGTTATAATAAACATCCCAGAATTTAATTTACTACTTCTCTTTCATCTTCAATGTGGTATTCATGGGCTTAAATTTGTCTTGAGCCTGTGTATCTGACCTGTTTAAATAAGCAGTTTTATATTAAATCATAATTTTGGAAATACAATAAATAATGGGTGTGGATAAACATACATGCTTTCTATTGACTACTAAGAAAAATGAATGGAAACTACTCCAGGAGATGCCATAGTAATGCAATTGGACAACTCAGCTCTCAAAAACCTCCTTGCTTAAGGCTATGAATGGCAGGGATGTACTAAAATAATTTTTTACTATATAAAAGATCAGTGTACAAGAAAAAAAAATGCCTTGTGGAGTTAATGCTTTAACAATAATACTACCTAAGAGAGTTGTTTACCATTATTTAACTTTAGTAGCATAACAGGGTGTACAATCTTACTGCAATTCTTTACACATTTTGCTTGCCATGTTCAACAAGCACATTAACAGTGTGGTGTGGTAATTTTACATAGAGTGCTACAAATTTTTGCTACTAACACTTCCCCTCTGGTAGGCATTCAAATTGAATTATTTTTGTCATTGCCATCTTTACTAAATATGGATAGCACATTATAGATGAAAAGAAGCCTCAAAGTGTTTGGTATTTCACAGTAAAAGGAAATATATTAAGTGTGTTGAAAAGCACTGGAATTAACAAACGGAACACTGCAGTAAAAAAAAAAATCATTGATGGCAGTATAGAAATAATTTGAAACTCTTATGCATTTTTAAAATACTAAAAAAATCCTTGAGCGGTTACTTTGAGTGGACTTTTTAGTGAAAAGTGCCTGGGCACCCAGTGACACAGAAAATAAATATATATTGTTAAATAAATTTATATTGTTAAATAAATATATATTATTTGACCTTTTGTATGTATTTTGATATTTGGTCTTTTGGCTTTTTATCATACTTTCTATATACTTTATGTTATTTCTTTATGATGAAAATTCACAGCGAATCCACAGGTAATTGAGAATATTCTGAATAATAACCAAGATGACAGCAATTTTAAAATTCTAAATTCTAAATTTAAAATTTTGAAATTCCCATTTCATTAAGGCTACAAGCAAGAAGGTAATTGCATCCTCATTCTCTGTCAAGTTTTGGCCTATTACTTTACTTGACCATTTTCTACTGAGTTAAATTGACTTCTTAATATGTGAAACAAATGGTATAGATAGTTTTCTATACCTATACTTCAAAAAAAGCTAGGGAAGAGCTATGGGACTTTGTTTCAATTCCCTTCATTTAAATAGCTCTTGATCAGTGGAGATGTCAGTGTTTGAAAACATCTCTCAGGAGTCCATAGAAGGCTGCTGAGAAAAGTAAACCCAGAAGACTTAGATTTAACCTACACAAACTTTCACCTGAGGACGTTGAGGAGTCTGTTAAACCTATTGTTGCTGCTGCTCAATGCCATTACTAGATCTTCCACCTTTATCGGCTGGGCAGTGAGTTTAATAGATGTTTTCACTTGGTTTAGTTCTTCAGAGTATCACTGAAGTTGTTTCAGTTCAGTTTTAGTGGCAAAGGCTCAACAATTTAAAAGCTTGGTAATTCTCCCTAGATAGAATCACTGCAACTGCTGAATGAGTTTTTGGAAGACAGAGGTAATAGAGTGTGAGAGGAGGTGCCAGAGATGTTTAGGAGAGGAGATCCGCAATGATGAAGGAGTCAGAGCTTTTATGTAGGTGAGGAAGGAGGGCTGGAAGGAGAAATCTGTGGGAATTTCTGAGGGTCAGAGACAAGTGTGGGAGTTTTTAGTATTCACTCTTCACAGTCCACAACTTTTATGCAACATCTTCATCCATCTCAAGAGACAGAGCCAAGTACCCAACTCACCTCATCTGGATCTAAAGGAACCTTCCTGGATCCTGTGAATTTTTGTGCTCCTCTTGTATGTGACTTGTTCCCTTCTTCACATTTTCCCCTACAAAACCCGGTTAAATTTGTTAATGCAAGCCATTGATTTTCATTTCTGCTTGTGTTTTGAGCTGGCAGTCAGCAATACTCCCTTTTTTTTCTCCTGTAATTTTGTTGCAGTTTAATTAGAAAACCATTTTTGGTAATCAGTTCCAATTTGAAGAAGAAATAGCACAGTTCCAGTTTTGGTTCCTTTACCCCCTTGTTCTTAAATTACCCTGGTTAAGTAGTTGTTGCAAACACAGTTAGCCATATTTGCAAATGCAAACTGTACAAATGCAAACTAGAGCTCTTAATGTGGGAGGGGTGTATTTAGAATATAGTATAAGGTTGCATTCCATTGTGCAAGTATCTACAAAAGCACCAAAAATCATTGCCTACATAGGAAATAGATGTATGCTTCTCCCAAACTCTGAGAAAAGGTGTGGATCAAGCTGAATGAGGAGGAATCTGTGCTGAAAGAGGAATAGCATGTGTGAGAGCCTTCAACCTTTTTGCCATCCTCTTCAGGAATGCAGGGTCATTAGCTACCACGTCATCTGTGCTGTCCTGACAGCTTGATGGAAACAGCACATTTCTCAGAGCGATTTACACAAACTGTGTCCTCTGTTACCAATACAAGACATTATTTTAACTTTTGTTTTGCTCTTTCTGCCCATGCTTACACAACAATACTCATTCTCTTTAGAGTTTTATTCATACTAGTCTTTCTATTTCAAGTCTTTGTAGCTGGGATTTGTAGATGCTCCTCTTCTTCAACTTGGAAATTTGTTTGAATGAGGAAAGTGTCCTTGAAAAGAAAAGCAAAATTGTTGCCACAAAAGTGGAGTGTGCATTTAAAAAGAAAATATATTTGCTTCCATTGTAATGTTGGGTTTTCCACTCATCTCTGGAACAAAGTAGAGAGCAGCTGTTGGTTTTAATTGTGCTACAGATTTGCAAATAAAATCCAAATTATTTCTATATCGTCAGTATCATCGCTAATGTCTTTACCAGACAGTGTTTTCTTCTGCACTGCTTGATGGCTGTGCCTTGAGTGGAACTCAGTGATTAATGTGCCTGACTAGACGGACAACTGAGTGGAAATTGTAAATAATGACTTGTTTTCATACACGTAAAAAACAGTTCCTACTCAAGTTGGAAATCCTTGCTTTTGAAAGGGAATTCTTCCATCTTGCTTACTGCTAACCTAAGGTCACTTAAGGAGTAACTGTTTTTAATGCTGTTGATTACAGTGATGTAAATGTCTCTGGCCCAGACACTGCAGTGAACAAGACTTTCCACACAGGAATATGGTTAAGGGGAAGGCCGCAACTTTTATGAACTACACTGCCTAATAAAACAGGGAAGAACCACTAGCCAGCTGTTGCCAGCAAACTACCCAGTAAAACAGGACCAGTGAGGTTCACCAAGCGTATGACTGTGGAGGCCAAGCTAAATGTTTAAGAGAAAGCTGACCGCATCCTCCCTCTGGCAAAAGTGACTGTGGTATGTGGTCCCACTGAAACTATCTCCTCCTACATTGTCTGTGCTGGGAAGGGGAGAGAAATGTCAGCAGTAACTTTTTAATTTGTATAAGGCACTACCTTTTTCCCTGTATTGTGGAAAGGGAAATGGCTCACTGACACCTGGCCAGTGTTTAAGACATGAGGAGTAATTCTAACCACAGCTAACCTGAAAAACCCACATTGGAAACCTGCTCTCCTGTTTTGTGAATGGACAAACAAGTTCTCTTGTCTTTTCACTAGCTGAGTTTGCTAATAAAGCCACACACATTTTCAGTGTGGTAAACACTTTTTCTCACTAAAGCACACTATCGCGCTCAGAGTATAAAGTCCAGCAACAGCCAGGCTAACAACAATAACAGTTACAGAAAGAGAAGGGGTCAAAAAGACCTTCAGAATAAGAACAAATTTATAAAGGAAGTACATCTAACTTCTACTGAGATGGTCATGCAAATTTGGAATTTCTCACATGAACACAGAGGATCACTGGGAACTCCTGTTTCTTGTCTCCAAACCACAATGCTTGTTGGAATAATGGAGAAAGTGGTCTTTCTTACAGTCTCAACCTGTTGCCACTTCAAAAAAAAAGCCTTTTTTTTTCCCCCTTTCATAGCATCATGGAAAACCTAGAATTATTTTCTAGGTTGTGCTGCAGCTTTGGAAGGACTGGAATCATTGGGTTTCTGTTGTTGAATTCCTGAAGGAAACCATCAAGTTCCATCAGAAAAGCAGGAAAGCTATTTTCCCTCACCACTCTTTCAAGAAGATTTTTCTAGGACCTGGTGGTTTAATTCGATGTCATGGTTTACCCTTCCAATTCTCTCCCCAGTCCTGCTGATGGTGGAGTGTGCAAGCATCTGCACGAGGCTTGGTTGCCAGCTGGGGTGAAATTACAACACCCCACCTAACAGGGAAGCTTCCACTCAATCATTTGTTCACTCTCCCTCAGCAGGAGCAGGGAGAGAATCAGAATCAGAAGGACAAAAACAAGAGACAAAGCTTGAGATAATGACAGTTTAATAAGTGAAACAAAGCTACACACATAAGATAATCGATTCTTTTTTTTAAGGGAATTAATTCTCTACCTCCCATCAGCAGGCAGATGTTTAGATGCTTTCTGGAAGGCAGAGCCTCAGCATGCCTATTTGGGAAGACAAGTGCAACAATCTCCAATGTCCGTTTTGCTTCTCCTTTTTCCATGTTTTTTCTTGTTTTTTTTTTTTTTTTTTTTTTACTGAGCACAACAATTGCATTTGCTTTTTTCATACAGAAATCACATTTCCAGTAGTTCTAGTAGCCATCCTATTATTCTCTTAATCTGTTAGCGTTAAATCTCATCTTCTCCTGAAGATTTAGCTACTAGTTTCCAAGTGTATGACTTTGCACTCTATATGGCTGAATCTTACCCCACATCAAGGGTTTCAGGCCACAATTATCCAGTTCTCTTGGCCCAGTATCTTGAGCCTCTGCTGTAGCTTCCCAAAATCCTCTTACCGGTTAATCAGCCTTATCCTACTTTTTGTGGGCAGCTCTTTAAGAAATGCATTACACAATGTTGCACCTGAAACTTTTTGCTCAGGTAGCCCATCCCTTGCAACCTGATACTTCTTTCAGTAACATCCATCATCATTTTCTCTTTATCTAATTCTCCCATCTTCTTCACCTTTCTACCGATTTCCACTTTTCTGCCTTAGTGTGAAGCTACTCTCTGTGAAAATCCATACAGATGATACCTTCCTGAGGTGGATTGACCTTGGCTGAGTACTAAGTGCCCACCAAAGCCACTCTATCACTCCCTCAGCTGTACAGGGGAGAGAAAATACTATGTAAGGTTCATGGTTTGAAATAAGGGCAGGGAGAGATCTCTCACTTACTACCATCATGGGCAAAACCAGCTTTACTTGTGAAAATTAGTTTCAATCAAATCAGAGTAGAAAAAAGAGAAATAAACCCAAAACTTAAAACACCTTCCTGTCACCCCTACCTTTTTCCCAGGCTCATCTTTACTCCCAAATTCTTCAGCTCCTTCCCCCAAGAGGTGCAGAGGGATAAGGAATGGAGGCTGGGGTCAGTTCATCACATTTTCTCTACCTCTTCTTCCTCTGCAGGGGAGGACTCCTCACTTTTTTCATTTTTCACTTTGAGTTTCCCAAGGGTCACAGCCTCCCTCAGGGATCTGCCTGTTCCAGCACAGGGCTCTCTAGGGGCTGCTGGTGGATCTCTGCTTCACCATGGAGCTCAACAGAGAATCTGCCTCTCCAAGGTCTGCACTACAGGCTGCAGGGGCCTAAATCTCCTGCTCTGGTGCCTGAAGCACCTCCTTCACCTCCTTCTTCACTGACCTTGGTGTCAGCACATTTGTTCTTCTCACATATTCTCACTTCTCTCTTCAGATGCACTTGTGCAGGTTTTTTCCCCCTCTCAACTCCTAGAGGCGCTGCCACTGTTGCTGTCAGCTTGACCTTGGCTGGTGGCAGGTCCATCTTGGAGCTGGCTGGTACTGGCTCTGTTGGGCATGAGGGAAGCTTCTGGCAGCTCCTCACAGAAGCAATCCCTGTATGTCCACCCCCAACCTCCACTACCAAAACCTGGACACACAAACCCAACACACTATCTATGTCTAAATTACCCATGTCTGAAAAACCTTTCAGCAAATCAACTGTCACATTAATATGACACATGAAGTAAACCTGTGTTGCAATGTATCCTATTTTTCACTTGCCTAGAGGTCCTTATTAACATTCTTTTTCACTCTGAACTATATGCCAAAAGAAATCCCTTGGAAATATGCCAATTAAAGCCTTTATATAATCTATCATTCTGTGAAGACTGTGTGAACAGTTCAGAAGAAGACAAACTCAATGTTCTGAATAAATTATTAATTTCAAATTATTTTTAATATCATTTGATATTAATATGATAATGTATGTATTCCTTTCAGCTTTCACAGCAATAATTATTCACAACTGATCATCATCCAAGGAACCACACATACATGGGTTGAATGAATCTTGACATTGGAAACCCTCTACAATCCCCTTTCTGCCAAGCCTAGACAACCTGCTCAGTAATATATGTTGTCAGCCTCAAAGACAAGAAAAAAGCTCAGGGTTTCCTACTTTGACCTCTCCAAATATACATTTATCTCCAAGATTAAACTGCAGATGTCATAGTCGTGACAGTGCAGCTCTGTGTTCACTGCAGCACATGCCAACCATGGTTTCAGAGTGCTCAAAGCTACTTAGTTCCTCAGGCACCTGGATTTTATTATACTGGTCACTGTAGAGACTCTAGTCCTCTGCTCCTTCACTGTGCAACCTGATCTATAAGTACTTGGCAGCTGGAAGGTACTGATGATCCAGTACAATCATCTGACATATTGTATAAAATTGTCTTATTGTTCTTTGTCCCCCATGACTGTGGCATTTGTTTTTCCTTTTCCTCTAGATTGCAATTTGCAGTTCTTAAGGAACAAATATGATCAATTGGCTATACCTTTGAAGATCACCTAGAGAACTGAGATCCTCATGTCTGACAACAGATTTTAGCTGCTGTGAATATATATTCAAGCAATGCAGTCACTTGTATAGCTCAGTCTGGGGTTACTGGATGCACGTTTCCTGTGAAACTTTCATGGGAGAGGTAGGTTTGCAGTGATTGCAGACGCCCAAGATTGATTTTCTTGAGCAGACAGCTATTCCAGTCCAAAACTGGAAATATCTGTGAAGTGTCATTTAGTATCCTCCAGCTCCTGTTGTTAAAGTCTATATAAGATACCCTACTCCAGAGGACGAATCCTAGCACAACAATCCTAGGACGGTTTGTTTCCTCCACAAACCATCCAGCCAGCCATCAGCTGTGCCATTTCATTGTCACATCAGCAGATAAAGGCAAAGCACTAATTCCCACCGTGTGCTTTTCCAGAAAGTGATCACCATCTGAATAGCTTTAATGTAATATCTTGGTCAGCTTTGAAATGTTTTCTGTGCCCAGCAGGCATGTCTGTGGCAATAGGCATGCCAATAGGCATGTTTGCTGTGGCAGAAGACTCTGTGTTCAGGAGTCAGCAGCTGCAGCAGTTTGGGATGTCACCATCCACACCCTCTCCATGGTTTGCTAACATCATTGGCAGCAATGAACGTGCACCTCACCCACACCACAGCCTCACTTGAGTTCATCTTCATCAGCAGCCTAAGCCATGACATGAGCAATCAGGCTCCTGTTTCAGCTGCTGTGACATCCAGCAAACTGGGGAGCTGACACCTGGCTGGGAGCTGGGTACCAGTTTGTTAGCTGGCCTGTCTTAGCTCTAATAAACATGCATTCTTACATATTATTTTATATCATGTAGCATAGTAAAGTTCACAGCTCAGTGTCAATGTGTCTCAGCTGGAATAGCAAAGAACTAATATTTCTGGTAGGTTTTCTGATCATCTTTCTCATTGCACATGAAAAACAAAAATCAGAACTATCTCCTAATTTTCCATAAGAGATTATGACCACCAGAAATACATCTCTGGGATAACTGTTTTTCAAACCCCTACTTTATATCAATTTTCTTCTGATGTGGTATCAAAAGTTGTGAGTCACTCAAAGTATTTTTCCTCAATGCTAGCTTATGTGCTTCCAAATTAATTTCTTCCCAGGAAACTTTACATCTTGAGGGGAATTCTATTACTTCTGCCCAAACTGTAGTGTTTCGGATGGAGATGAAGTGCTTTATGGCATGATTATCTCAGATCTACGTCGAACCAAACCACAGAGATGTATTAGCAACCTGATAAATATAGAAAATACTAAAAAAAAGAGAGTTAGGAGAAGCCCACCAGGAACAGCTGAAAGAAGACTGTAAGAGAATTTGCATATCTAATACAGTACTCAAGTAGACCAAGAAGAAACATTGCAATTAAGGTTTTGAGAACATGCAATTATTACTAGTGAAAGATTAGGTATTATTTTCTGTTTCCTGAGAATTCCACCACATATAATTTTAACATCTTTTAATGGATAGGTTTCTGTTGTTTTTACCTTACTTTACTTAGGTAAAAGCCTTGCCAGTCAATAACGCACTCAAATTCATATTCAGTTTGACAATATACTCAATTAATTGAGAGCTTACTCAGCTTATTGCATAGACTTAATGAAACACTATAAAAATATTTAAACTGCTATGAGAATTGAGATTCAGACTTAAAATTAATTGTGGTGTCTCTTCAATCCTGCTCATCATTCAACACAATTTGAAATGTTTGGAGAGATTTTTTTATTCTTACTTGTAACTAGAATACAAGTTTTTTAAAGGAAATACAATATTTGAGTTGCTAGTGTTCCTTTTAAATGGACAAATATACACCCACAGGCACAGACACAGACACAGACAGTATGTATCTGTGACTGCTGGAGCACATCAAGTAAAGTGGCTGGATTTTAGATCCCTGCTGGCAAACACAGACCTGTTGGATGCTGTGCAATTCTGTCACTTCACTTTGGTTCCTCAATGGCAGTTGTAATCTTCTGAAAAAAAATTGGTCTCATAAGTTTCTGAACTGTTTGGCTGAGTTCCTGCAATCCTTTGCCTATGCAAAACTGCCTCCTACTTAAGCTTTGTTATCCAGTAAAATATTACCAAAGTTCTCCACTGATCTCACTCTGTCATGCAAGAACTTTTCCAAGATATTGCCTGCTAGATTTCAGCTTTAACTGGTAGGCGTTAGTGTGTTTTCATTTTCCTGAATCAGGCAATGTCTGTCTCAAGAGCAAAATGAAGATCCTTGAGCCAGACTCTTGCACTGCACATGCAAAGAAATTTTTTTTGAGATCAAAGGAGAAATCTGGCTGGTCTGAAGGGTGATATCACTGCTAATCCTGTTTCGTTTTCTGCCTAGTGAGAATGAAGAGCAGAAAACTTTATGCAATATACACTGTAAACATAACAGAGGGCATGAGACTGTCAGCCTATCATTGACACGAGACATGCAGACCTGGATCCTGACAAGGATATTTTGTGAGCAAAGGCAATAATGAGGTTTTGAAAAGCACACATTTAAGAGTAATGGGTGCTTTAGAGCTGTGCTCCTACACGTTGTGATTTAAAAGTCTGGAGGCTTCAATTTGAACCATTAAAATTCAGAATGACAGAAACTTACAAAATTTTATTGCTCTGCATTTAATAAAATTTACATTTACAAGCTGTCAGTTTGAAATGCTGAATAACTCATAGTTTAGAACACTGAAAACCGGTTTGAATTACTCTCGCAGTCCATTGCTTCCTACTCACAATCCTTCTCAGATACCCAGAATAATCCGTCCATCACACAATTTCCTATCTCTCTTAATTCATCTTTGGCCCCAAAAATATCTTGGCTTTGAAGGAGGGTCAGGGAAAGAAACACATCTTGCTGCTATTAAAAAAAAAAAAAATAAAAATTTTAAGAAACCCTAGGCATAATGAAAAGCTCCCTTTCTGCTTGGTTAATGTGCTAATGTAAGAGCATTAAGGCCAATATACCATCTACAGCTTGGTTGCTCTGGCTGTCTGGATTTTTTTTTTTTTTTTTTTTTTTTTTTTTTTTTTTTTACAGACTCAATTATGTAGACTCTTAAATTCACAGCATTAGTGGGTGGGAAAGTTAATGAAAAAACACAGAGTAGGAAACTTCTGCTTTATATGTATCTTGGGTAAAATTTTTAGAAGAACAAGGATCAAAGATTGTAATTTAAAGAAACTCTCAAGACAGGAATAAATGTACATGACTTTAAGGCACCCCTAAAAATTATGGGATGGCTAATATCCCCGTGATTCTGTGGTCTGTTCTAAAACAAAAATATTAAGCCAAATGTTTGGCTCTATATAATAAAAACAGATTATCTAATGGTTTCCAGTGGGAAATATGAGAAAGAGCATTCATAAAGACTCTGTAATAGTTATGAATTATAAAGACTTCCTCGTTTTCAGTATGAACTGAGACCCCAATAGAAACTGTTAGATATTTATTCACATGCCCTCAAAGGGACTGTGCATGGACATTTTTAATTAACATTATTTGCAACACCTTACTCAAGTTGTTCATTATTAATTTGACATGTTTTGAAGACCTGACCAGAAAGTTTTCATCACTTACTCTAATAACACCATTCTTACATGATTTTAATACTTTTGAAGGGTTACAGTGATTTGCAATCTATACTTATTTTAATGAATAAAGAAAACAATGTTTAAGTAATCAAGGTCATAACATTAAAAAAAAAAAGAAGTCAGGAAACATAAAATAAACTTTGGCCTGCCATTAGGCCTTCTCTGTAAGAGATAACAAGTAAAAAATAAAGGTACAATTTGGCAGCACTTTTGTATTTCCAGAGATGCCCATTTTGTTGCCATTTCACTCTTCTCTTTTCATCTGCTCAAAATGTTTTGACATTTCTTACTGGCTATAAAACCTGTGTATCAACTTCACCTCCATCTGTTCCCACTGGCCTGATGTCTGTGTCTACCAGTTCAAATTATTATGACAGAATAAAATGTCTTTGTCTTGCCTCATTTGAATGATTTTCCTTAGTTTTTCTCTTTTGTGAAGTTTTAGCTAATATAGCCAAAACTGCATGGTGAGTCTGCAGAGATTTTTCTCAGGTTACAGCAATGGTAGCAAAGGTGGAAATACGCAGAAAAGTATTGACATGACCTTTATGTTTGTGTCTGCACAAGATAAATAAATTATACTACTTTTTCCTAGAGAATGGTAAACAGAAGAAAAGCAATACTGGAGAGACCTGAGAGTACCTGGGAGCTGTACCATGAGAGAGGCAGAGAAACCTGCTCATCTTCATGAAGATCTCACAGGCTCGAATATGTTTAAGCGTTGCTCTTTAGCTAGAAACTAAAATGTTGAAATTTAGCCTTTTAAATAAAACGGACACTTGGCACCTCCCGTTGAGAGGATGTGTTTAATTTCCTCAGCTGCACCTTTCATGTTGGCAACTACACGTTTTCGTTGAAATTGTTTTCGTAAACAGCTGGCACTGTAGAACACAAGGTGGCAGTGTCAGACGCCACCACCAGCAGGGGACTGTGGGACGGTCCCGCGGGATCCCCAGAGAGGGGACACAAGCAAGAAGCGCTGAGGTCCTCGTCCTTTCTTTAATTCCACTGTGGAACAATTTCAGGGAAAAGAGGAGACCTTTCTGTTCCAACAATGACTAGAAAATACTCTTCAGAAGCAAAAAAAAGACACACTACACTCTGCAGAATAGGTTTTGCTCCACACAATTCACTGAGATCCCCAGGTCTAAGGTGGTGTGTTAAGACATGTATCTTACAAAGTTATAAAGGAAAAGGGACCTTCTTTCTCTGGAACATTGCTTTTCTTTCTTTATCCTGGCAGAGAATGAACATACAGGTTCTTCTTTATCTCTCTCTCTTCCCCCCCTCCCCCCCGCCAAATTTATGTGTCACCAGTCTCGAGATCGATACATACAGTAAGAGGATAATCTTTGTCAAAAGCATATAGGAAAATATATTTATTACTTCTTGAGTGTCATGGTGGTTTTTCTGGTTTTATGAAGCTCACTATTATCAATGAGGGTGTGCAGATGATGGTCAGAATGGAGAAAGTGCAAACGCCATCTAAACTATTGCAAAAGCCACAGACAGAACCCGCCCGAAATGGAGCCGAGTCCAGACGCCGGCAGAAACTTTCGGGAAAAATAATTCTAAAGACCCTTTAACCAAACCTGTATGTCCAAAGTGACGGAAGGTCATTAGCAATTACTGTTCTGCTGGATTTGAGGGATTCTCACAGGGGTGTCCTTCGTGATTTCCTTAGTACTACCTGAGCCTCAGTCCCGCTGCCGCTGAGGGACGTAGGTCTGTTCCTTTGCATGATGCGCTTCGGGCCCCCAAGCCTGGAACTCCGGGGTCCCCCGGCGGTGTGTTTGGCCCCGCCTGAGGAAGGGCCGTTTCAGCCCAGCCTGCCTTGCCCAGGCGAGAAGCCCCGCTCCCGGCAGTCGGGGAGGTACCTGCTGACGCTTAGTTGCTCTGGATTTTTTAGTATGTACTGGGCTGATGATCTTTTTTTCCATCATCTTTACTTCAAATTCGAGGGCTGAGAAAGTATTTCTTTTAATTCTTGGGGAAAGTGCAATAACACCTCAGACATGCCTTGGAAGTTTAACTAGAAATAAACCTCCTCATCAAAATACCTTCTCGGGAGCCGAGAAACCTCAGACGGGCAATCCCTCTAGTCTTTATTTTAAAGTATATGGACGGCTAAATCCTTGCACTTGCTCGGTTGGAACGGCTGTGAGAACCCATTTCCTGCACCTCAGCTGTCCAAAGCGTGGGTCGGTGTGTTTGCCCTTTGCGGGGCGGTTTCGCTGCCGTGGAAGGTGCAGCAGGGCAGGGGCGGTGCCGGGCGGCGGCCAGGCCGGATTCAGCACTTTCCCGACGATGACAGTTCCCTCTGGCCACACGGAGCCGGAGCCCGGCGGCTGTGGCCCGGCGCTGCCCCCCTCTCTCGCCCGCCGGTCCTGGCCCCGCCGCGGCAGGCAGTCAGCGCCCAGCGGAGAAACGAGCTCACGAATGTGTTTTGTAGGAGCGCTCGGGGAGAACAGCCTGGGGGCTCACCTCACCGGGGTACTGAGAAGGCCCGGGTAATGCCCCGACATGCTGCGCTGTGTGATCTTCACCCCGGTAATCACCAGCTCCCTCTCTGTCCCACTGGAAATACGCGTGCCTGCGTGGCCCTGTCCGGGCTTCTCTGTCACTCTGACTATTCATGGGGCTGCGTCAGGGAGCCTTGTGACGCGGGGCAGAGTAGCGCAACCTCAGGTTCTGACTTTGCTCCCTCTCTGCCCGTCTTTGCAATTGTGACTGTATCCAAAAAAGCATCCACAGTCACTTTTTCCTAACGAAGGAAATGTTTCATGTGACTCTACAAAGGTTGATGCAGTAGAAATACCCCGGGTTTAAGAAGCAGACGATGCCTGCCGCTCTGTAGAAACGTGGGGTTTCTGCCTTGCAGCGCTTGGGCTGGAATGTTGTTCCACCGACATTGCGATGGCGCTTCCGTCGTGCGGGGATTAAAGTCAAAAACGGCGGCTTCATTCGTTTATTCACAATAACAAAACCAAAACCAAACACAACAAGCAAACAAACAAAAAGCCAAATAAAACCAAACAACCCCAAAGAAATCACCCAGGGTGAATCCTCACACTTCCTCCTTGTCGAACGAGGCCCGGTACAGGGGTGCGTGTGTCCTCAGAGCGTGTGGGTGCCCCTACGGCCGGGCCGTGCCGGGCGACCGGCGCTGGGCTGGGACGGAGGCGCGGAGCTGCCGATTCTGCTGCCGTTGGCTGCACCGGGTCCCAGAGACAGCTTACATGGTGTGCACCTAGTTCTAGGGGAAGTGCGGAGGTGGATACCCCAGGAAACGCGATGGAAGCAATGGAAAGGCACTGCCCGCCCTGCTTGCAGCTGAACCTCCCCGTCACGCTTGGCTGTCTCTCCCACAGAGGGCAGCTCAAGGCCGAGAGTCGTGGGGGATCGAAGCACAAATACACGCGGGTTTCCCTGTCCGCG
Organism: Cettia cetti; assembly: GCA_013401135.1. Taxonomy (NCBI): domain Eukaryota; kingdom Metazoa; phylum Chordata; class Aves; order Passeriformes; family Sylviidae; genus Cettia; species Cettia cetti. Next base: position 50,684 of record VZUI01021066.1, read on the forward strand.
ATGGTGTTAAGAGCAGAGAGAAGGGAATGGCCCTCAGGGACGGCCCTGGCTCACGGATCAAGCCGCTTTCCATCTGGGATTCCTCTGGGGTGTGTAAGCGCCTCACGGCGAGCACGGCCCGGCTGCCTCGAAGGGCGCCGGGCGGGGAGCGGAGGGCCCGGCTGCTCGGCGTGGGACTCGCTCCGGTCCTGCCGGCCCGCCTCACGCACACCCACGGCCGCGGAGCTTGCGATGGCGAGCAGCAGGACTCCGGCGGCCTGGGGAAGGGCCGGGGGTGCCGGGGGGTGGGTGGCATCCCAGGTGCCCCGCTCAGAGGAGAGGGGCTCGCTGCAAATGTCATCAGGACCTCGCCGCCGAGCCCGGCGCGTTTCAGCCACATATGGTGGGTGGATTTAGGTGTCAAAAGCCGGCGAATTAGAAATGGTAATTGTCCGTCATTATGGGTGAAACGCGATCTATCACAACAACTGGAACATGTCTGGGCGCTAGCAAAAATAATTTGAATGATTAGCGATCATTATGGATGTCAAGCCGTGTCCATTAAGTTGTATGAAGAAATTATCCTTGACGTGCGAAATCAAACTACAAATACACAGGCCTGGCATTGAGGAGACCCTCCCTGCCGGGCCGCGGGAGGCCGGGAGCAGCCCCGCGGGGCGCTGGCAGGGCCCGGGAGAGGCGCTGGGGCTGCCGCGCTGCGGGGGCCGGGCCGCCGGGAGCTCCCGCCCCGCTGTCCGCTACGGCCCGTGACGGGAGCTCTGCCCCGAGCTTGCGTGGCCCTGCTCGTGGCGAGGGGACGGGGGACAGGAGCTCCACCGCTCAGAGAAGGTTTTGCAGGAGTGGGAGGCGAGAAGCAGAGAGCCGGGCGGGATGCGGAGCTTGTCCCGAGCAGCCAGCAGGCACCTCCCGGAGGTGCAGGAGAGAAAAGACTGGGAGAGCTTCTGGAATATGTCTTCTGCCAGGCACACGCTGCATCTCCCATAGCTGCCCCTGTCCTTGATATGAGGGGATGTCCGGGGACCCGCTCCTCCGGTCCCGCGTGGGTGCAGCGGCCCCGGCCCCTCCGCGTTCTCCAGCCCTCGGCCGCCTCACCCCCCCGCCTCGCCTGCCTGGCCGAGGGCTTTGCCACCCCACTGAAAACAACATTCTTCCCGAGGCGAGATCGGTTTACAAGCAGTTTCCGTGTTGCAAGTCTTGCATATGTTATTTTCCAAGATAAAAATGACCGGGTTTCCCTTTTAAAGTTCGCCCGGTACAGAGGGCTTGCAATACATTTTTTTTCATGCGCCTTCGTTTCTGTTCCTTTTTACTGAAATAAGTTGTTCGCAAAATCGAAGTGGTTATTTTAGTATCTTTTGGAGGTATATTGGTAAAACTACGTTATTGTGTTCCCACAAGCCATGAGCTGACATGGACACCTAAACACAACTTCCCAGTGGCGGCGAATCCACGCAGAAAAAAAGCAAAGGCTCTCCTCGAAGACCGAGGAAACACGTCTGCTTCTTGCAGACTTTTTTTTTTTTTTTTTAATTCCGGGAAGTTAGTAAAATTTCAGACAAATTAAAAGAACCTTCACAGTTGTTTGACAAAATCATAGTCTGCACCCCTGCAGAGTGGGGTTTACAACCAGGGAATGAGCACATGTGCTGTTTTCTTTTTCTGGTCGCTGGGAAAATGTAGTACGTCCATAGAAGTTCCCCCCTTGCCACCATTTTTCATTTTTAACTGAATAAAGACAACCGCGAATCGTCTATTACTATTATTTTATTATTATTATTAACAGGCCAAGTAAAGACTGTATTATGTGGTCATTTTGAAGTATTATGGCTTCGTGCAGAACAGAGTAGCAATGCCACCACCTCGGTAAATCCGTGCACGACACGAAGGAAAATGTCCCCGTGGCTTCTCGGGGGCATCTTCAGGGCTGCGCACCCCGCCACCCCCCTGCCGGTGCCGAGTGCCTAAAGGCAGGTCCCGAACACGACCCGTCCCTCGCCTTCGCCTGCTGAGCAGAGGAGCCCGGCACAAACCCCACCGCCGGGTCCGAGCTCTGCCGACAGCCGGCAGAACCGCCTTCCCTCCCCTCCCTCACAGCCTACCCAGCTTTATTCCTACGCTTTGCAAATCTGTATTATTCCCGCACAAGCCAAAAATAATATTAGTCCTCTCCACGCGCATTTCATCCCTAATTATCACTCGAGTCCTTTGCGACACAAAGCGTTTCTCTGGGCGGTTCAAGCGCGGCGGAGATCCGTGGGCAAAGGGATTTACCCCGACCCGGGAGACAAGCAGACGCGGTTTCACCGCCGGAGGATTTTAACGGAGAGCGGACCGCCAGTGCCGAGCGGGGTCCTCAGACCACCGCAGCCGACAGGCAGAGTCGGGCTCTGAAGCAGTGTGCAGAGGTGTTTCTTCAGAGCCGTCACCGCCTGCAGGATTTACTTTCCCCACAGAGCAATTTAAGAAACAACGCCGTAACCCGCGCCCCCGCCCCGAGCAGCGGCTCCTGTCCCGTGAGTGCTCGCCCCAGCGCCGGCCCCGGCCTGGCGGCCACCCCCCGACCGCCCCTCTGCCCCGCCGCCGGCACCCCTGCTCGCACGCTGATACCCTCCAGACCCGGAAAAATTAAAATCAGAGCCGTTCCTTTCCACCACTTTTATGGTTTTCTACCATCCTTGTTCGGTGTGGAAGCACTGTTTTACTTGTCAATCGGCCGTGCATAAAAAGGCTGCGTGTGGCCTTCCTAGCTCCCCTGCTTCGTTACTTTTTTTCCCTTCCTTTTTATTTTTTTTTAATAAAGAAAAAAATATTTCAAATACCTTCGAGCATTTTAACCTGTACTATTATTAATACAATCTGTGTGTCTATTCTGGTGGGAAGGACATTGCTCACCAGTTCTGGTGGCTACTTGCACCCCTCTGTGGACATCAGGTAGTCCCTGCGGGTCGCCTTCTGCGTCCCTTTCTGTCTCTCGCAGCGCCGAGCCACTGCTGCGGGAGACACTTCCCTGGCTAGCTTGATTCAGCAGAGAATGCGTTGTGGCTGCCATCCGTGGCCTCTGCGAGCCCAAGCCGTGGCCTCTTTACCACCGAGTCAGATTTTAGGCAAAAAGCCGCATGCGCACCTGAGAACCACAAAACGGCTTAACCTGCAGCTCTACAGCCACCACTCCCCACTCTAATTTTTTTCGAGGGTCACCCTGGCTGTCGCCAGCATCACTTGGGATGCCGAACACCTCTAGCGGCTCAGAAATGGGGCAACAGGCCTGGGGAAACTCCGGAGAAAGAGCCAGGGATGGTTCTTCAGCCACCCCAAGGGGCTAGGACCGAGGAGCCAAACCCCTCATCCTCTGCCAGGGTTTTCCTCTGTGGGGCGTAGGACCTATCCAGGAGAGAGCCAGGGAGGTGTCTGCGGCTGTGGGTGGGGAGGGCAGCTCTCGCTCGTAGCCTACCCCACTCACCGTGACAATCCCCACCCGGGCCGGTCCGGGCGTGATCTCGTCCTCTGTCTCCGCTCCATCCCTCCGTTTAAAAAAAAACAACAACCAAACAACCCCAAAACAAACAAACAAACAAAAACCCCACACCAGAACAAAACCCAAAACAAAACAAACAAACAAAAAAAATCCGCATTACAAATATTAAAATTGTTCTAGGAATATGGCAAGCCCCACCTGCAGGGAAGAGTCCGCCCTCTCCCGCAGTCCCTCGTCAAGGAATCGGCCAGCCGCGGTGCGAAGCCGCCCCGGTGCGGGTCAGTGCGGCCGCCCCGGTGCGGGTCTGTGTGGCCCTCCCGGTGCGGGTCTGTGTGGCTGTCCCGGTGCGGGTCAGTGCGGCCGCCCCGGTGCGGGTCTGTGTGGCCCTCCCGGTGCGGGTCTGTGTGGCTGTCCCGGTGCGGGTCAGTGCGGCCGCCCCGGTGCGGGTCTGTGTGGCCCTCCCGGTGCGGGTCTGTGTGGCTGTCCCGGTGCGGGTCAGTGCGGCCGCCCCGGTGCGGGTCTGTGTGGCCCTCCCGGTGCGGGTCTGTGTGGCTGTCCCGG
>VZUI01021089.1:0-21371 GCA_013401135.1 Cettia cetti
AGGTGAGCGCAGGTGTGCACAGGTGAGTGCAGGTATGTACAGGTGAGTGCAGGTATGTACAGGTGTGCACAGGTGAGCGCAGGTGTGCACAGGTGAGTGCAGGTATGTACAGGTGAGTGCAGGTATGTACAGGTGTGCACAGGTGAGTGCAGGTGTGCACAGGTGTGTATAGGTCTACACAGGTATATGCAAGTGAGTATAGGTGTGTACAGATGTAGGTACAGACAGGTACAGGTGTGCACAGGTGAGTGTACACAGGTGTAGCTGAGTTCAGGTGTGCACAGGTGAGTGTACACAGGCGTGTGCAGGTGTATAGGTGCACCCAGGTGAGTGTACACAGGTGTGTACAGGTGTAGGTACAGATGAGTTTAGGTGTGCGTGGTTTGGCACAGGGCTCTGTGCTGGCATTTCAGGGCGCACAGGGGTGCATGTCCAGGTGTGGGGGTACGGCCAGTGGGGGGCTCGTGCAGGGGCGGTGAGGCCGAGGGGCCTGACCTGGTGAGCTGTCCCAGCCACACCTTCATCACAAATCCCAACAGCCCCCTAAAAGCTCCACGAAGCAAATCTGCATTAATTAGAGTTTTAGACCAACTTCCACACACCATGCCTGCCTCACCTGTGCCTGCGAGGCACCCCCCTCACAGGAGGCACTCGGGGACAGCCGTGGAAGCCCTTACGGTCAAAGGTGTGCTGCTGAATCCAAACCACACAACCCGCCAGCCCCGCTCCTGGTTCTGCTCAGGGAGGGACTTCAGCAGCCCAGCATCAGCAGGGAGGAAAATCCATAAATAAATCCCCATTTGCCAGAACCTCCTCCCAAGGTACAGCCTCAGAGCCCACCTCGACTGGGGGAAGTTTGACTTATTTTAAGCTATTGCAATTAACACAATAATTGTGCTATTTATCGTGGTATAGGTGTTGAGACAGAAGAAAATGTAAATAATTAAAAATTAATTTGGTGAAATGTTTCCTCCTGCTCTTTCTTTGCTCCTGAAATAACGGAGGCTCAACTGGGCACCCAAGGACCTTACTGGGGCATTGTTCAACCCTCCCCTGATGAATTGGGTGCTCGTGGGTGAGCTGATGGGGTGCTCATGTATCAAATAATCAGTCACTTACGCACAAAAGGGTATTCCTGCATTTATTAATTGGAATTTGCCTTTGCAAAAAGGCAGGAGAGGCTGAGCTGTGCTTGGGGGTGCTGAGGGGACCAGCCCCGAGCAGGGGGAAGCAGTGGCAGAGAAAGGATAAGGGAAAGCCTGGACAGTTTGTGTCCCTCTGTGAGGACCCACCACCCTTGGCACCGGGCACGAGCAGCTCCCAGCACAGCCCCACCACCACACCAGCTCCACTCCAGAGCCAAAGTCTTCTCCACGCTGCCCCTATCCTACGAAGCTCCATCATCATCCTTATCAGCGAGATCTTCCTCCCAGAGCTCCTCCTCGTGGGCTTGGGGCGGCATCATTTTGCACTGGGGAGAGGAGAGGCAGGGCTGCAGCGGGGGGGCTCTGACCCGCGGACGGGGTGAAGCCCCCCGGCTGCAAACCCCACCCCGGGAGCGGGAGCGCTGCTCCTCGGCCGCAGGGCAGGAGCCGGCCCAGCCCACCGTGTGCAGCCTGCCGCTGCAAAGAGGCGCCGATCCCCCCGAGCAGCCCCCGCTCCCTCCCGGGCCCGAGCTGCCAGCAGAGCTGCCGGGACTCCGGAGCAGCCCCCAGTGACCCCCTCGGCCGGATGGTACTCACGGGTGATGCTCTGCCCGGTGAGATAGACCGGCCCAGCTCCGCTCTGGAGCACGAAGGTGACGGGAGAGACGAGCTCCAGATCGCTGATGCTCATCTGCAAAGAGCCAGAGCTCAGAGACCCCCGGCCCCAGGGGACGCTGTCACCCCCGGGCAGAGGCTGCGAGAGGGCTGCGCTTACCGTGGGGAGCACGGAGCGCCGCAGCGCCACGATGGGCACCGGCCTGTGCCCCGGGGAGGTGTTTCTGGAATCCACGGCCACCACGTGCAGCTCGTCCCCTGCCTCAGCCCCCAGGCTGATCTGCAAAGCCGAGCACCGAGCCCATCAGGGAGCCGCTCGCCTGAGCTCCGGCCGGGCCCCGGGCAGGGCTCGGATCTCACCGTTCTCAGCAGTATCAGATGGTCAAAGCCGCCACCAGGCTCCTCCACCACGACTCTCCGGGTGCCCGCGTCCAGCTGGCAGCCTGGAAGGCACGGCAGGGTCTGTGCACACACAGGCTGCCCCCTCCCAAAGGAAAAAGTAAGGTGCTCCCCCCACCAAAACCAGAAGGGAGGCTTTTCCCGGTGCCCACTCCATGGGAAAGGAGGAGTCACACCCAGCCTGGCCACCTGCAGGGCAGAGCCACCACCCCCAGCTCATCCTGGGGCGCCCAGCCCCGTACCCCACAGAACCACGGGCCAGTCCTCTGACAGCGGCAGGGAGCGGTTCCACAAGCAGCCCATCCTCCAAGGATCCAGCACCCACAGGGTACCAGCACCCACAGGGTACCAGCCCCTGCCCTCCCACGGACTGCTAATAAAGGAAAGGGGATCCGGGCAGGTGCAGGCTGGGAATGCAGTGCAGGTGTGGGGGGTGGAGGTGGCATCAAAGCACCCAGCACACCCTCACACCCCCAGCAGCACCTACAGCCCACCTGAGCACGCTTCAGCTTGATTCCAGACGAGGCCACCAGCCCTGCCAGCAAGGCCACTGGTCCCTGGGGCCCCTGTTCCCTGAGCCAGCCCACCGTACACTCACTCCCCTGGGAAGTCACTCAGGGCTCCTGCAGCCTAACGAGCAGCTCCAGGGCTGGGCTGGGCTGTGCATCCTGCATCCCTGAGTGCAGGATGAGCTTGTGGGGACGGGGACACTCGGGACCTGCTTGTGCTCAGGGTCAGCTGCCAGGATCGGGGATGAGCCCCCAGGTATCACCTGACCCGGGTCTGAGGCTCTGAATTTGGAACACTCCCGAGCTGCACTTCTCTTTATTTAGTAATTTCATCATTGCAGAGTGTTAAAAGCAAAACACCAAGGAATGATCCCAGCAGGGAAGACCCAGCAGCATCCCAGGTCCAGTTCCTGGGCAGGAGCTGGGATTTCCCTGGCACCAGGAGGTGGCACTGGGCACCTCTGGCATTTCTGGCAGCCCTCTTGGGGTGTGGGAACACGGGGCAGGGCTTAGGGACAGCACCATGGCATTCCCAGAGCCCGGCTTTCCCCTGCTGGCCACAGCCCCGGGAGGGGGGAGGAACCCCCCGAACCTCAGGCAGGCACCCAGGAACAGCACATGGAGCAGCACCCTCTGCTCGGGACAGGTTTGGAGGCACACGGAGATCCAGAGGTTTATTTCACACAGCAGGGGCGACACAAACCGGGACAAAACCTGTACAGCCACTGAACATATCGACACCAGCTTGTGCCCAAAGGTGCTGTGTGGCAGAGCAGCGTGAGCAGCCTGCACACGTGTGAGATGAGGAGCCACCTCCCGTCCCCGAGTGGCACAGGCACGGGCATCTGTCCCAAGCGAGAGGGAGGCACTGCCAAGAGATCTGGCAAGATCCGAATTCCCTGCTTTTGGAAGTCCTCCATGCTCGGAGCTCCCCTCGTTCCCCTGAGCTTTTCCTTTGCTGAAGGCATCGCTGCAGCTCCTGGAATTGCACTCAGCCCTGGCATGCAGCAGCTGGGGCAGGGATGGAAATCCCGGGAAGGGTTTGAGCCTGCAGGAGGCTCTTCTCTCCTTCTCAACAGTCTGTCCAAAACTGGCCAAGCCTGGGAAGACAGGGTCCTTCGTCCTTCAAGGAAGCAGAGCTGGCAGTCTCCACATCCCACTGCCAGCCATGCCAAGAACACCCCGGATGGGAGTTTGTCCCCTGCCCGCACATCCCTGAGGCTGTGCTGCTCCTTGGCGAGCAGCTCCAGAGCTTTCCCCAGCTCCAGGAGTCCAGCACCAAGGGCACGAAGGAGCTGCTGCTGTCCCCAAGCCACCGGCACTCCCGAGGGAGATCCTCCTCCTCTCCGGGTCGGTGCGTGCGCTGCAGCGCCCCGCCACCACCGTCACCCCTGGTGCCGCCTCTCCAGCCCCGGCCCTGCAAGAAGAGGGTGGGAGGTGACACAGTGCCACTCGCCAGGCTCAGCTGGGGACAGGGACCCACAGCCACCACCCCAGCGGGCACAGGAGGGATCAGGAGCAGGGACAGGGACACACAGCCACCACCCCAGCGGGCACAGGAGGGATCAGGAGCACCGCGCACAAGGTGTGCGGCTCAGCCGGGCGGCCCAAGGAGGGTTAAAGCCCCGGGGCAGTGGGGAGGTGCCGCAGCTGTGGCCGGGCTGACACCGGACTCACGTGCCCGAAGCTGGGCAGCAGCCCGGGGCTGGCCGCGGGCTGCGCTCCCCGGGGAGGGCGGCGGCCAAGGCGGGCAGAGGAGAGGCCGGAGGGGTGATCACCCGGCCGGGGGAAACGCTCTCCTCCCAGCTCTCGCAGTCAATCGGACGGACCCGAGGGCGTCTCTCCGCCAGCAAACCTGAAAAGGGGGAGCGCAGGGGGTGAGAGCCCAGCCCCTCCCACCACCCTGTATTCCCAGCATGGAAAATCCTTCCCAGGGAACACCTCTGGCACCTCTGTCTCACATCCCTGCCGCCCGCGCAGTCCGGCAGGAAACCTCTCCTGCCCTCAGGCGTCAGGAGGGAAACACGGTTAAAATCCACAGTAACCAGAATAACTCCGATTTTGTCATACTAATAAAAAACCGCACCCTGAAATTTGGAGGTGTAAATCCGTGTCAGGGTGCCGGCTGGGCAGAGCCACAGCATGGGCGTCCCTGCCACCCCTGCCACCCCTGCAGCCCTGCCAGCCCCTGCTCTGTGCGGGCTGCCGGCTCCGGGAGCGCGTTTCCCGGCAAGGAACGAGCGGGATGAAACTAATTCCATTCCCAGATTTACAGCGCTGGAGGGTAAAGCAACCTGCAGAGCCCAGAGCGGCTGCGGCAGCCGCAGAGCCTCGCTGCAGAGGGGTCCCCGCGTTTTCCCTCTTCAGCAGCAGAAAGTGGGCTCGGGAGGAGAAGGGGGAAATCCCAGGCTTTGGGTCACATTCCCGCTCAGCTGGTTCGCTTCCCTGTTCACCACCCGTGTTTCCTTTACCCAGGAACGGCAGACCAGGTCCTGGCGGGCTGGAGTGGGACTGCTTGGGACCCCAGTTTTGCAGCCCAGTGGAGGGGCCAGAGTTTTAGGGCAACATCAGGGGACAGGGTGCCCGGTCCCGCATCCCAGAGCCTCTCCCGTGTACCCCGGGGTCTGCGTGCTCCCCCAGCTCTGCACTGCACTGTCAGAGCACAGCCCCACCACTGACAGCCCCGCCGGTCCCGACACAAAGGGATGGACCGGACCCCCCGAACCCCTCCCGAGCAAATGCCTGCAGGTACCTACTCATCCAGCTGTGAACACGGGGCGGGCTGCGCGCCCTGCAGCCGGGACTCGCCCAGGGGCCGCTGCCGGTGGCCGCTGCCCTGGGGCAGAGGAGTCTCCTCCGTTCTGCTGCCGCTGCCCCGAGCCTCGCCGTCCTCCCCGGGGCGCCCGGGGGCCGCCTTGCCGTCCTCCGCAGGGCCCCCCCGAGGGCTGAAGGCGCAGGGGCAGCGCTGCAGGTCCCGGGAGACGGCGTGGAGCCGGCGGTCGGCGCGGCGCGGGCAGCACAGCAGCTTGCGGAAGGCGCTCCTGAAGTCGGGGCTGCGGCAGTAGATGATGGGGTTGAAGGCTGAGTTGATGTAGCCCAGCCAGTTGAGGAAGAGAAAGAGCTGGTCCGGCACCAGCGACCGGCAGAAGACCTTGATGATGTTGGCCACAAAGAAGGGCAGCCAGCAGAGCGTGAAGATGCCCATGATGATGCCCAGGGTTTTGAGCGCCTTGTGCTCCTTGATGGCCAGCAGCCGGGAGGGCCTCCTGCGCCTCCCGGGGCTGGGGGGCTCCGCCAGGAACCTCACCTTGTCCTTGCCGATGAGCTGCACGTGCCGCGTGGCCACGGCGAAGACTCGCACGTAGACGAAGATCATGACGAGCAGGGGCACGTAGAAGGAGATGGTGGAGGAGATGATGGCGTAGGTCACGTTGGTGACAAAGTCGCAGCAGCGCGGGTCGTCGTAGCAGCGCGCCGCCCGCTCGTCCGCCCCGTCCCGCCACCAGTGGTTCATGATGGGCAGGAAGGAGATGAAGGCAGAGATGCCCCACACCAGGCACACCACGGCCCGGGCCCGGCCCTTGGTCACCAGCGCCTCGTACTGCAGCGGGGCGGTGATGGCGAGGTAGCGATCCACGGCGATGGCGCACAGCGTCTCGATGCTGGCCGTGACGCACAGCACGTCCAGCGAGGTCCACAGCTCGCACGCCGTGGTGCCGTAGGGCCAGTGGCCGCTCAGCAGGATGGTGGCCCCCGGCGGCACCACCAGCAAGCCCATGATGAGGTCGGCGCACGCCAGCGAGGTGATGAAGACGTTGGTCATGGTCTGCAGCCGCGGCGTCTTGGCGATGGCAGCGATCACCAGCAAGTTACCGGCCACGGTGACCAGGACGGTGAGGCTGATGGCGGTCCCCAGCAGCCACTGCCGGCCCAGGCTGCCGGCCCCGCTGCAGTTGCCGGAGCCCCCCCAGGCGCTGCCGTTGCCCGCGGGGAGGGGGCTCATCTCGGCCGGGCTGGGGGCACCGGCCCCGCGCCCCGCCGTGCGCTCCCCGCCGCGCTCCCGGCGCAGCCCTCGGGGCGGACCGGCGGGGCCGGGTCCCCTCCGCGCCGGAGGAGGAGCCTTTAAAGGCACGGGGCGGCCCCGGGCTGCCCGCTGCGGAGGGCAAGGGAAGGGGAGCGGGCGGCGGCACCTCCTCCCCCCGGACGCGCTGCCCCCGCCCGCCCCGCTCCCGCCGGCATCCCCGCCGGACGCCTCAGCCCCTCGCCGCGTCCCCCCCGCCCCGCTCCGTGCTCTCCATCCCCTCCCTGCGGCCTCCAGCCCCTCTCTGAGTGCCCAGTCCCACACATCGGTCCGCGTTCCCCACGCACCCTGCCATGCACACCATCCCCTCCCTGTGCGCCCCGCTCCTCCTGTGAGCCCTCAGCCCTTCGTGCTGCCCTCACCGTGCCCCTCCCCACGTGCCCCTCCCCGGGCCCCCCTCGCTCTGCTCAGACTCCCCCTGGGCAGGACAGACCGTCCCTGCTGGGGACGGTGACACCCCTGTCATCCCCCTGCCCCGACATCAGCACCGGGCTGCCAAGGGGACAGCCCGCTTCCAAAGCCACAGTCACCATTCCACTTCCATATTTATTGACTGAACCTCCTTCCCAGTGAATGGAGGAGATATTTTTTGCTCCCGTCCCTGAATTTGGGTGGATGTTGGTGTTTAGAGACCCCCACTCACACTTCCTGTCCCACACTTGGCACTGGAGAACCACCAAAACTCTGGGAGGCTCCACAGCCCCATCACTGTTCCCAGGCCCCCTGGGCAGACTCCAGAGTGGATCATCTTTCCCTATCAGTTATTTATACAAATACTGGAACTTCTAAGACAGACAGTCTCCAAATGTGGCAGTTTGAAGTTTCAGCCAAATGGGGGAATGTTGACAAAGACGGAAAAAATATGTGTAAAAATGATCTGGTTGGCATTTCTTCCCATTCATGAGCTACAAAAGCAGAGCCCTGGTTTTACGAGCTCGGTCTTTACAAGGCTGTTTTGGAATTTCAAAGCCCTCGGCCAGGGGCCTGATCCGCTCTCACTCAGCTCCCAGCCCCGGCGTTTGCTGCTGCCTGGGGCAGAGCTGGGGATTGCTGCTCCCGGGGCAGTTCGTGCTGGCCCAGGATGGCCCAAGGCACGGACACGGCGTGTGCAGGGAGGCTGCCGTGTGCCAGAGCGGCAGCACACCCGGCTCCAGAGGACACCGACACATGGAGCAGGATTTGTGTCTGAAAGGAGAGCCAGAGCACCCCTGGGAATGTCCCCGGGTGATGAGGGATAATGCTCGGCTGTGTGGAGCCACCAAAGGGCAGGCATGGGGCAGGATGCCCAGCTCTGCCCCCACCCTGGAGTGACGGGGGGCTGCTGGCTGCCCACCCCTCCCTACGCTTTCCATCCTCACCTCTGCTTCCCATCCCTGCCTCCTCTTTCCAGCGCTGCCTCCACTGCCCCGGCAGCCCCAGCTGCCCTGCAGAGCTGGGCTGTGTGCTGGCTCCCACACACCCAGGGGGCTGCCAGGCTCGTCCCCAGGGATTTTACAGCCCGTTTTCCTGCAGACAGTCCCTCACGGCATCTTCTGGCCGTCCTCCCCCTCCTGGCCGTGCCCAGCAGGGAGCTCCCCCTGCATTCCACGGCACGGACAGACACACTGCCCGCAGCAGGACAGACAGCCAGGTGCTCCTGCGGGGCCAAGCAGGATCCAGCCCCATCCCCACGCTTCTCTCTGGAACTCTGATCAGTGCCAGCCCCTGGCAGGAGGGCTGGACACTGTTCCCAGGGGTCAGACAGGACTGGGGAGAGGAAGGGAGGGTCCCGGGCCTCTCATCGCCGGGGAAGTAACGTGGCTCCGTATCTTTGTCCCAGTTTTACAGCTGGAAAAGCTGAAGCACAGAGGTGCTGGGTCTCACCCAGCCCTCACCCCCATCCCTGCTGCTTCAGAGCCTTGATCCAAGCCCCCGCAGGGATGGAGACTGTCCAGCTGGGGCTGGCCCCAGGGGAAGCAGCCTCTTCCTTTTCCCCTCCCTGCCTCCGGCCAGGGCCGCTGGCCAGGCTCTACCTGCATGGCCACTGGCCGTGGGGGAGGCAGAGCCAGCCCTGGCAAAATGCCACAGGGTCAAGTGTTGTTTAGAAAACTCTGGGAAAATATGTTTATGCCATGGATCAGAGCAACTCCTTTGGCTGTTGCTGCAGAATAAACAATGGGTATTTAAAAATACTTCTTTACACATAGAGAATCGGAATCAATTAGGGGAGATGCCTGCTTGGGGAGAGCTGGGATGCAGGGAGCAGACTTCTCCTTGCTGGGCAGCACACGGAGTTCCTGGTGCCCACGGATGTGTTTGGAGAGAGGAAACAGATGCCTGAACTGATCCCGGACACATCTGAGGGCACACAGGCTCTGCTTGGTCACAGAGAGTGAGGGGTGAGAGCTCAAGTAGCAGCTATGGATAAAACAAAAGCTTTTTATAGCTGAGAGCTCGCTCCCTCCCTGGCATGTGGCCGCATACCCGCGGTACAGGACACGAGATAAAGCATCACACGCTGGAGGCACAGCGGTGTCACTGCTCGTGGCCACACCCACAGTGGGACACCAGCATCCCCCTCTCCCCTCTGGCTCAGCTTCCTCAGCTTCCCATCGCAGCACGGGGTCCAAAAGCAGCCCCAGAGCAGGTGATGGCACCAGCACTGCCCACCGCCAAGGGGTGCCACCTGTCCACCCCGAGGGAGGACACCTGGGGACAGCACAGGACACGGATGAGGACCATGTGATGCTCTTCCCTTTGCCTATGAAGGAGATGCCCAAGGAGCACCACTGTACCCCAAATTCCCTCCCCAGGGTGGGAGCTCTGGGCTCGCTGGGGCGGGCACAGGGCCAGGCTGGGCTTTGGGAATGGCTCCTGCCCCAGTTGTGTGTCCACAGAAGTGACAAACTCTCCTGCACTTTCAGAATAGTTTCCATATCAGATCCACAAATCTTGCTTTGAAGTTGTTTGGGATTCTCTGTCATCACATTTCCTTGTCAGCACATAAACAGGCTGTGATGGAGCTTTAACCCGTGGGTACTGCCTGTCCCAGGAAGCCTGCAGGAAGCTCCACATAAACTCAGGTCTCCATATAACACTCCTCCCCCGGCCAAGGCGGGCACGGCTCTGGGAGCTGCAGCACTGTCAGCCAGGGCTTGGGCAGGAAGGGGAAAATCTCTGTCTCAGAATAATAAAAAGAAATAAAAATGTTCTGTTTCACTGACTGTCATGCCAGCTGCTGTTTTTAATGTGTGGGTTACCCAAGGCACGCTCAACATCCCATGCAAATATCCCACAGACAGTGTGCATCCCTCCCTCACGGGGCTCAGGCAGGGTCTGTGCTGTGCATCTGGGGCGGTTCATACCCTGTTGCATCGGCTGCTGTCCCAGCACAGCTCCCCCATCACCCGGCGGGGTAATCCCTGTGCCCCCCAGCGCTGCCATCCCAGCCGGGGGTGAGCCTGGCTCCCGCGGGGCTCCGGGCTCCCACGTCTGAACACTCACATCCTGTTTGCCAGGCGAAGCTCCCGGGAGCTCCTGCCTCCATGGTGATGAAAGAGGCAGCGCGGGCACCCGGAGGTCGGAGCCGGCCCAGCCGGGGCTGAGGTCACTCTGCTCCCGTTTGCTGCCCGTTCCCGCAGCCTTCTGCCCCACGGGCACGGCCGCAGGAAGGAGCCCTGGTGCCCTTCAGGGGCCGGGCAGGGCTGGAGGATCCCTCTCCTCGCCTGGGGCACCCCGGGGTGAACAGATGGGGGCTGAGGGTGTGGGAAACCCGCAGTGGAGGACGCAGCATCGCTTCCGAGGACAGGAGAGGGAGGCACAGGTCCAGCCCCGGGCCACCCTGCCCTGCCCAGAGCCCGGAGCCCAGAGCCCGGAGCCCAGAGCCCAGAGCCCAGAGCCCAGAGCCCGGAGCCCAGAGCCCAGAGCCCGGAGCCCGGAGCCCAGAGCCCAGAGCAGGCAGCCCGAGGGCAGGCACAGCCTCTGTCAGGGCTGCAGCTCTGCCTGCGGCCACGGCAGCACCGGGGGAATGAGGGAAAGGGGCACTGAGATCCTGAAACCCAGCCAGTGCCTAAGGCTGCGCTAAGGCAATCCCAGGTCCTGCTCCTGCCCCCCAGATCCCTGTGCAATTATGTTTTCAAATTAAAAAATAAATCATAAAGCTGTTTTCTTTCCTGCGTTGCTGGGAGGAAAGCCTGAGGCAGAGCAGCAGGGCACTGCCTGCAGCACACTCTCCCAATTTCTGACGTTTCTATAAAACCTTGCAGGTTTCATTTCTGACAGGTCCCATCTCCCTCCAGCTGCAAGCACCCGGAGAAGGGAGAGGTCTCATGCTGCCATTAGGACTGCAAAGGTTTTACAGATGTTTTCACAGCTCCTTTCCCATTGTTTCTGGTTTTTCTTTTGCTATTGCTAAAGCAAACTGGGGTGGGGGAAGGAGGGAGAAGTTTGCAATAACACGGGTCCAGATTTCACAAAAAGTGTGGGAAGTGTCGAGAAAAAACATCAACAACAGAAATAACCTCAGAGAGGGCTGAGCTTTCAGGCAGGGCTTTCCAAGGGAGAGTGGAGCATCCTGGCCGTGGGATTCCCAGCTCTGCCCCAAGGCAGGGTGGGAGGGAGAGGCTCCAGCCCCGCTTTGGAGAAGCTGGCAGGGATGAGGAAGCCAGCGCCAGCAGCCCCGCGTGGAGCCACCTGCCAGCGCAGCCACACCGGGGGACACCGGCCAAGCTGCCACCGGCTGCCTCCCCCCTCCCCTCCTCTGCCAAAGCTCCCGGCTGTGCCCCCGCTGCCAGCAGCACCCACCCTGCCCCCAGCCCCAGGCCCCCTCCTGGGGATGACACCCGGCTGTGTTTGCTTCCAGCCCAACGCGTGCAGGGGGAAAACCAACGGCAACGAGGAGGAGGAGGAGGGAGTCAGACACTCCCCCTCAGGCTCTGCCCATGGGTACCACGGTGAATCCCATGCCACAGAGGCTGTTTAAAGAGCAGGACCCAAAGACCACATCCCACGGCTGCGTTTTGGGGTGCTGAGCACCCCCAGCAATGCCAGGGTCGTCCCGGTCAGGGCTTCCTGCCGAGGGCCAGCGGAGATGCCCTTCCCAAAGGCAGGATGGGCTTGTTTATGGGGCAACTTTTATCTGCACGAACAGCCCTTGGGCGGGCAGCGGGGATGTGGCTTTGTCCGGGTCTGTCCTTATCGCCCGCCGCCATCGGAGGGGAATGTAAACACAGATGGATGCGGTAGAAATGCCGCGGCACAGCGACATCCTCATCCTCGCTGGGATGGGGTCCGTCATCATCCCGTCTTTCTCGGGGCTGGAGTGGGGTCCCAGGCCCCCATGGGAGCGGTGCAGTGCAGAGAGGGAGGGGGACGCGCCCCCCGCGCGGGAGCTGCGCATTCGGGAGGTGAGGGATGGGGCGAGGTGAAGCTGCCAGCCCACCAGGCAGGAGTTTATCCTCCCCTCGGGTCATTTGCCCAGCAAACCTTCCTGAGTCCAGCCGGGAGTGGTGGAAGTGGGGCCGGGCATGGCAGGGCCGGGCAGGAGCTGCCCCTGCTGCCGTTCCCCAGGGCTGCTCTCACACCAGGGACAGGGGCATTTCATGACTTATAAAACACATTTTCTTCCCCAGGACCTGCCAGCAGAGTGAGTCCTTCCCCAAAAGCCAGCCCTGCTCAGCAACCAGGGATTCAAAGCAGGTCAGAAGCAAAGACGGACACCTCGCAGAGGCACTTCTGCTCCCGATTTAGAAGGCAATAATGCGATAACTTCATATCACATGAGGATGACGAAGGGCTTTCCAGCCCTGGGAGCTGCCCATGGAATGGGCAGATAAAATACCCTGGAGGGGAACACGCTGTAATCAGAGGGTGCTGGTAGTGTGGGTGGGAGAACACCCAACACCTCTTCCCTGCCTGCAGGCAGCTCCTGGGCAGTTGGAGCTCTCATCCAGGGGCAGGAGTACCCCTGTCCTTGTCCCATCCCTGCCCCTGTCCCTGTCCCTGTCCCATCCCTGTCCCTGTCCCATCCCTGTCCCTGTCCCTGTCCCTGCCCCTGTCCCTGTCCCTGTCCCATCCCTGTCCCTGCCCCTGTCCCTGCCCCTGTCCCATCCCTGTCCCATCCCTGTCCCTGTCCCTGTCCCATCCCTGTCCCTGTCCCGCTGCCAGGAGCACCCAGCTCCAGCAGGCACTGGGATGGTGGCACTGTGTAGGGCTGGCCCCGCTCTGCCCCTCAGGATGTGCCCTTAACCCTGACCTTCCCCCAGTCCTTGACCCCAGAACGGTTCATTCTCCAGCAGGAGGAGGAGGAGGAAATGGCATTGGCCGCCTCTCTGGGTTGGGGGTCACTGCTGATGTCATTCCATGACGGAAATGTTATTTTCCTGCCCCAGTGCCCGCTAATCGATTCAGCAGCTGGCATAGGGTGAGGGCTGCCTGCCTGGCACCACAGCCTGCCTGGGCTCCTGGGGCTCTTGGGGGTACCACAGCCTGCCTGGGGTCCCACAGGACCTTGGGGGGCAGAAACACCCCCGTCCATACCCGAACCTGGCAGAACACCACTGCCCTGGACACCGAAATGCTGCCCCATAGAAAATGCCCAGAGATCCCCTGGGGACCCCCAGCACCCCAGGGCGGGACCGCGGCTCCGCAGGGGTGAGGTTGGCCCCGGCCCCTGCCCCGGAGCCGTGCGTGGCTGCCGAGCTCCATCTGTTGGAGCCGGGGCGATGCTTTGGGCAGGCCGGGGCCGGCTGTGTCCCACCACTGCCCGGACCACGAGAGCAGCCTCAAGCCCCGGCCCAGGGACAGGGGCAGGGATGGGACCCAGGAACACTGCCACAGCCTCGGTGGTCCCGCGGTGCTGCTACACAGGCGGAGCGCTGCCGAGATGCTGCTGGCACCTGCAGGGACGCAGCCTGGCTCCGGCGCCCCGGCCGTCAGCAGATGTCAGCACCGGGCCGGTGTCCGGTGAGGGCCAGCAGAGCCCTGTGGCGCGGCTGGGGGAGCAGGGAAGGGATGAAGGGCTTTTTCCAGTGGGTACTCGTGAGCAGGGTGGTCCCAAGGATGCTCGGAGGGGCTTTTCCATCCCTGGGTTCCCCAGCCTCCCCCTGCCCAGCCCAGGGGTCCCGCCCAGCCGAATCCGCGCCCCTCCCACCGCCCTTCAGCTTCTCTTTAAATCTTTAATAAACCATTAAGACAAACCCTATTTTGCCACAGCTCCGGGCCCGGACAGCCCCACCCGAGCATCCCCGGGGACTCGGCGTGGGGGGCGCCGGACCCGTGTGTGGCCCCCGGCTGCTCCCGCGTTTGTTCCGGGCCCTTCCGGGGGGGGCTGCGCCATTTGGGACGGGGGTCTGCCGCCCAGCCGGGCGGACATCTGTCCCCGCAGCTTTCCCAGGGGGACCACCCGGACCTCCCAGGGCGGCCACCCCGCGTGGGCAGGGGAGGGCACGAAGGGGCAGCGCTGCCAACACCCCCGAGCACCCCGTGGGGGCCCCGCGTGGCGAAGGGAACGAGGAAGCGCGACCCCAAAATCGGGGGGCACAGGCCGGGGGTGTCTGGGGGGGGAAAGGGGAGGAAAAGGGGCCCCGCCCAGACCCCGCCCATTTTGCACTAAGCCCCGCCCTGCCAGGGGTAAACCCCGCCCCTCGCAGGCCGCTCTATTAGTATAACCACGCCCCTCCGGGTAAACCCCGCCCATCGCAGGCCGCTCTATTAGCATAACCACGCCCCTCCGTGTAAACCCCGCCCCCGTCCGGCCCCGCCCACTCCCGGCCCCTCCCCTGTCCCGGTGCCGCGGCGGAAGGGGCGTGGCCCGGGCCGGAAGCGGCGGCGGCGGCAGCGCCGGTCCTGCTCCCGGTGCCGGTGCCGGTGCCGTCATGTCGGGCCGCTGCTGCCAGGGGCAGACGCCCAGTCGCGACATCCCGGGCCCCGGAAAGTGCCTCGCCCTGCCCGACGGGGCCCCGCTGCCGCCCGGCGACTACAGCACCACGCCGGGGGGCACCGTGTTCGGGACCACGCCGGGCGGTGAGCGCCGGACCGGGCCGGGCGGGGCGCGCCCGCGCTGGGGGCGAGCGGGGAGGTCTCGCCTGCGGGAGGGAGGCCTGCAGGGCTCGGCTTGAGCAAGGGTTTGCAGGGGAGCGGGAGCGCTCCCGTTCTGTCCCGGGGGGAGCACGGGGAGCCCCCGTCCTGTCCCGGGACTCGGTTTGGGGCGGCGGGGCCAACAGGGCAGCGCCCGCCCAGGTGTCCGTGCTGGGATACACGGCAGCGCCTCGGGAGCCTCGCAGGGAGCAGCCTCGGCCTCCCCATGGTTACTGATTAATTCTAATCTCTAATATTTGCTGTTTTCTCTGACAGTCAGCAAGCCTTGGGGCCTTTTTCTTTATTTCTAATCCCAAATTCTCCAAATTCTGGAGGCACGGTGCTCTGCTGCGGCAAACACGCCATGGGCTTGTTCCCTCTTTGTCTGCTGAGAGGTCCTGGGCAGCCTCAGAGCTGCCAGGAGAGGAATCTGTAGGGATTTGGTCCTCAAGTAAGAGTAATAAACTGGTTATGCTAAGGGTTCCTCTGTCAGAGAGGTTGCGTGTCTCCATCTCCTCCTTGGGTGTTCGTTTTCGGCAGTTTGGCCCCGAGAGGAGCCGCAGTTGCAGGTGTGGCCCCGGGCACAGGTCGGTGTGGGGAATTCAGCCGCCTCTGCTGCCCCTGCGCTTGGCATTTCTTCCCCGCACCGTGTAGAATTTCCCCCGGATGCCGCTGCAGATCACTGCATCCCTGCCCGGATGGATGTGAGCAGCAGGACCGGTGAAACCAAAAGAACAAACTGCGGGAGGAGATGGAGGGTTTGTTGTTCCCTCGGATCTACCGCAGGATCCCAGGGGTTAAAATTCGGAGAGAAGGGGAAGTGACACTGCTGACTCACCGGGGTTGGTGTGTACAGAAAAACTGAGGTTTGAGGTTGTTGTGGCCCTGTGTTCCCTCCTCTGAAAGCAGCAAATCGCTGCAGGCTCCGGCAGCACCTGCAGGAACGGTGTGGGGGTGTGGGAGCCTTCCCCAGCCATGAATAACACAGCAGAAATGAGCAATTAGCGGCGCGCAGTAATGAGCCCTCCGGGGCTGCCAGCCCTTCGTCCCCAGGGAGTTCCTGAGTGTCTGCAGGGGAGGAGAAGCGTTTGTGGCCGGGGTGTGCCCACCTGGCAGCGCTGGGGCTGTCCCAGCCTGCCCGGGACACCGCGTCTGGGGACACCGCGTGCTGCCAGCGCTGCTGCGGCTCGCCGCGGGGCTGAAGGCAGGGCTGAAGGCAGGGCTGAAGGCAGGGAGGTCAGAGCTGCTGCAGGACGGGCACACGGGGCTGTGTGTCTGCCGTGCGGGGCTCGCAGGGAGCAGGGCAGCCCCTGGTGTGAGGGTTTTCCTGCTGCACACACCCTGACCTCGCTGGGAACGTGGCTCTGGGTGTGAGGAGGCTGTTTGTGACAGCCCAGGCTGGCTGTCCTCCTCCAGCTGTCCACAGGCCCCTGGCTTTCCAGAGCTCTGGGCGTGAGGCTGCTGGAGGAACGTGGAAGCTCCGTGCTCCCGGTGCTGGTACTCTGCTGCCCTTCCAGGAATCCCTGTGCTCGTCCTCCTCCACGAGCTTCCCAGGAATTGAACACCCTTGTCCCAGCCAGCTGACTCTTGGGTTGGATCCTCCTCCCAAAACAACTCGAGTTCAGAATCATCAGCAAAAAGTTTTTCAGTATTTTGACAACCGCCAGGCATGTTATTTTATGTATTTGTTTTATATTTATAGTGTTCAGGCCAAAGGGAGTTGATTGTTCCAGGACAGATGGTGGCAGGAGCTGTTTGCCCACACGTGTGTACTTTAGTTAACACTTCTGGGGAGGGCACAAGGACAAGTCCCTTTCCCTCTGGCTGGAACAGGAGCAGAGCAGGACATACCAGAGGGGTGTGCAGCCTCCTCTTGGGAAGCAAACACTCTTTTCCACGCTTGCTGTGTTCAGGCTGTGGGCTGTTGGGAGGGATCCCTTTTCTGCCTGTGGTTTTTGAGCTTTTTCCATGAAATTCCTTTATAAGGAACAGGGTGTTCAGTGGTGTTCCTAGAAATCCGTGCCTGGAGGCTCAGTGTGGTAGGCTGGAGCTAGGTGGTTCCTGGTTAACCCTTAGAGCATTAACCTTCTGTGTAAGCCTTGAGCAAGTGCTGCTCTGCCAAGGGAGGTGTCCATGCAGGAATTCCTGCTGGGCATCAGAGGGACACAGCCCTGCCCTGTCCTGTCCCCTGGTGTGTGTCCACCTGCAGCTTTCAGCACTGATTCTGGTCATGAGTGGAAATTAAATTTAATTTTCTGTTTGCTTTGTGGGCTGGTGTGACCTTGAGCTGGAAGGGGCTGGATCTGCTGCTTCCAGCCCCTGCCTGGGGTTTGGAGCCCTGTGCTGCCCCTGGGCAGCAGCTGGCAGCGCTTGGGTACCTGGTGTCTCACCTTGAGTGGCAGGTAGAGTGTCAGTGTACCTGGAGTTCTGGTAGGGTGACCCAGACCAGGCAGTGAAGTGCTGCATCACAGTTATCACTTCAGTCTCCAGTCCCTGAGTGGTTTGGGTTGCCAGGGACCTTGAAGACCTTTGGGCTCCCTTCCTGGGCAGGGAGGCTGACGGTGTTGGTGCTGCTGTCCCCCCCAGGTACCAGGATCATTTATGACCGCAAGTTCCTGATGGAATGCCGCAATTCTCCGGTGGCCAAAACTCCCCCCTCGCACCTTCCGGACATTCCGGGCGTCACCAGCCCCGGCGTGGAGGAGCTGAAGCTTGAAAACCACCACGTCCAAAACTGTGAGGAGAAAGTGAGCGCAGGTGAGTGCAGGCAGGAGAGCCCAGCCCTGTGAGAGCCCACGGGGTGCACTGCTGCTCCTGGGAGTGCCGGAGCTGGAGCCCAGCCAGGAGATTCCCGGGAGCTGGGGTCAATTCTCCAGTAACTTCTTGGAAAGTCAGAGTGGGCTCAGTGTCACAGGGTAACGAGGTTCTCGCAGTTGTTTGATCCTGCTGTGGGCCCCAGCAATGTGACTTTTGCAGTTATTAGGTGTAATTTGATATAATTCCCATTAATTCAGCATTTGGGAAGCTGCTGTTGCATTAGGAGCCCTGTGGAGAGCAGAGGAGCAGCTGCTGCTGCCTCTCCCTGAGCTGGGCCATGCTGCAGCTGCTTGGAGTTTCAAGTTACGATTCAGAGCAGGATTTACTTGGGTTTTTAATAAATCAGCCTGAGTTGTAAATTCCTCCTGCCTGTTTCTGACCCCGTTTTGTGACAGGGACACTTCACTGAGGCCCTGCTGCAGCAACACGAGCCAATGTTGCCCTTGAAGAATTGTTCCTAAAGTTATTTGAGGTTATTTCTTGAAGCAACCTGAACCTGCCAAGTGCAAGTATTTATCTTCTCTCTAAAAATAAAGATCTGAAGGCTCTTGTGTGCACACTCCAAGTCAAACCTTTCCAGAGTCAGGATTGCCTCATTCCTGCTCACTGTTGTGAGCTGACTCCCTGGCACCCTGAGATGCAGGCTGGGTGCAGGTCTGTGACGGTCCCAGAGGATCCCTGTCCTCAGGAGCAGCTCCTGGCTGGTTCTGTCAGCCTGTGGGAGCAGCCCTGGGGATAATGAGTGTGAAATGTGCCTGGCTGGGCTCCTGCCACTGATTGTCCTCCTGGTTCTTTACATTCCTTGTTACAAGGGAATCCAGGGGTAAGAATAAATTATTTAAAGGGCATTTTCTCTACCTCTGCTCTGGTATGTCTGAGAGAGATCCCCCAGCACTGACACCTCTGTCAGAGCTCCACAAGATGATTTTCACACCAACCCTGATGCCTGAATGCAGATTTTTAAGCCCAAACTACCCCATCTCTGAGGCACAGCTGCCAGCTGCTCCTTCACTAAAATCCCTGGGATTTAACATGGAACTCTGAGGACTCAGCTGTGCTTTTGTCCCTCCCAGCAGGTGAGGAAGAGCAGTTTGACATGGACATCTAACACACCTGCCTGGAGAGTGCTGATCCAGTGAAGCCCCAGGACTTGTCCTGAAGATTGCCAGCAGCCAGGCTTTCAGCAGCCGTGCCTTGAGTGCCTTCCTGCCCCTGGGAGAGGAGATTCCCTGGGGGAGCCGAGCGTGTCCTGCTCCAGGGGCCGCGCCTCAGGGTGCTGCAGGAGACACTCCCCCCTTGGGTTCAGTTCCAGTTTTATGCTTTTGTTAATCATTTTAATACTGTAACAGTTACAGAAATGCAATATAAGGGAGAAATAAAAATCATGTGGAGTCTCCTGGTGTGGAGATGAATGCAATAAATGTGGCTTCTGTCCCTTATTCCTGCAAGAGGCAACTGACCTGAGGCACTAAAATGGCGCTCCCTGTGCTGCTGGGGCTGGGCCAAACATCCCTGGTCCCACCTGGTCCCTGGGAAAGCCTTGGTCTGCCAAATCCTCTCCCAGAATAGTGACAAAAACTGTTCCTGTTGTGCTCTTTTGCCTGCCTGGCAAGGGTCAGGCTCAGGCTGCAGGTGGGAATGTTTGGGATCAGTTCAGCTGGAGGCACCTGGAGGGTTCCTGGCTGTGCTGCCTTCTGCCCTGCCAGGGAGAGGAAGGAGCCTCCAGCTTCACCACTGCAGTTCTTTCTGGCATGTGCTTGTCTGGGTTTGTGATCTGTGGTGAAATTTCCGTGCTGCTTTGCCCCTGCTTCTCTTTTTCATCGCGTGGTGGGCAGGGAGAAGAGCTTTGGGGAAGAGGGCTTCACAGGGAGGTTAGAAACACAGTCTGTCTGGGTTTGAGATGGGAATTTTCATCAGAGAAAGTTAATTTTGCTGTGAGAAGGTTTCGTTTGGGTCCCCAGAGCAAATATCTTCATTTTTAGCCTCATGAGGTTTGATTAAATGTGGTCTGGACAGTCTGTAAGACATTGCTGTGTTACTGCTGGGAGCGTGGAGGCACCTCAAAGGAGGAGAATCTGTATGGGGAACAACAGCCTGAACTTCAGACTTCCCAAACCACAAGAAGTGTTTGTGCAAATCAGGTTTGGTAGATAGCATTTAAATATCTGCTAATGAAGCTCAGTGGTGACATTATGATATGCAAACCCTCCATAATGAATAACAGAACAAAGCAATTGCTGCAGATAAACCTGCATTTCTCTAAGATAAGATTTAAGGGTTTCTCTGAAACCTTAATGGGAACAAATCCAAATTTATTGCCCTTAGGTGTGACATTATCAGTCTCAGCTGCACCAGTTAGGTTCTGAGGATGGTTTAGAGAGGAGCTGCTGCAGCTGGGACTGGCTTTCTCTTTTTTTCTGTGCTAAATTGGCAGGTTTGGTTTAAAATGGCACTGCTGGACTGTGGTGCAGCTGCAGTTTTTGGTTTAGGAAAAGTTCCCAAGTTGATGGTAATTTCCCCAAAGTTCCCCTGCTTCAGGGAAGGCTGAAATAGCCATGACAGGCTGGGCAGGGCTTGCAGGGACTGAATCCCCGTGCCTGCACTGGGGCTCCTTCTGCTCTAACCAAAACACCAGGAATTGCTGCTCCAGCGTGGGTTTACAATGGAAGGGCTGGACTGGTGGAAGCCTCGGTGAGCAGGATTCCTGGACAGGGACCTCAGCAGGAGTGGGTGTCACCCTCCCCTGACCGTGGGCAGGGTCCCACGGTGTCACCCAGGACTGTGCTTTTGGGGGGACACACGGTGCTGGTGGCCCTGCGTGGCCCTGGGGTCCCCCTGCAGGTGCCATCCCGAGCTGAGGGCTGCACATCCAGGCACTTTTGGGGAGAAAGGAGCTGATTTCAGCCTCCACCGGCCGTGGCTGTTGCAGGAGCAGGAGCCTTGTGCTGTTGGGCTTTGGTGTCGGTACCAAAGTGCCTGCCTGGTTTTGGGGGGTGTCAGGTATCGCAGGTAATGCTCCTCAGTGCCGTTCCCTCCCACCTGTAGGAGAGGTAACACGTGCTGGAGGTGTTAAGTGCTTTGTCTATGTCCCCGCGGCTTTGGGAGCTTTGCATCGGTATCTGCCGCTTATGCAGATCTGGGGGAGCATCAAAGCACCAGGTGCCTCCACACTGATAATTCACAGGGAAGGGGGAAACCCTGTCAAACACCTGGCCAGGTGTGACCAGGGGTCCTGCTGGGTTCCCAGTGCAGGGCCCTGGGGCCATGGGCACATCAGGACCCTTGTGGGGGGCAGAGAGAACCGTGGCCACAGCAGTGGCTGTGGTGAGGTGCTGTGACACTCACGGACATCTGCTCTGGTGCAATTTGTCCTGAGCCCATTCCTTAAACGTTTTCACCCGTGGTGTGGGACCAAGTGGTCTCAGCATCCCCCTGCTCTGGTCCTTCACCCTTCACTCCCTCCCTCACACCCCCAGCAGCTGCATCCTTCAGCCAGACAGTTTTAGCTCCATCTCTTGCAGGCATTCGTGTTCGCAGCTCTCCGAGCTTGCCTGAGCCTTGCAAGGAACAGCTCGGTGTTCCAGGGCACATCCCTGCTTCCCCAGGGTCTGCTCCTCACCCAGCACTGGCACTCCCAGGCCGAGGAGCTGCTTTTTGCACGGGCTGAGCCCGGTTGTGCACAGTGAGAGGAAGGAAGGAAGGAAGGAAGGAAGGAAGGAAGGAAGGAAGGAAGGAAGGAAGGAAGGAAGG
>VZUI01021092.1:0-115146 GCA_013401135.1 Cettia cetti
CTTTTTAGAAATCTATATAAGCTGTAAAAAAAATTAAACTTCCTCTTTTCCCGCTTCGACTCCGTGGTGATCACTGCGTCTCCCTCGGGACAGCATTGCTCTACACTATTCCTGTCATCACAATGATCAGATTATACATTAAGACCTGTATATTTAACTTCCTTTTTATTTCAGAAATTTTAATAACAGTTTATATGGCCAGAAAATATCCTTCATAATCATAGATGTCTGAAGCATAGTATAGACTACAGTTTAAGCAATGATTTTTAAATTTGGCCTTTCCTTTTAAAAAGATTTTACCTAATGATTTAAATCTCAAATAAATACACCACTATCCCTTAGTACTTTTAAGATGCCTTTTCACATCTAATATTAAAAAGCACACCTTACATCTTATTTGAAATGGTTTTCCTAAAACTACTAACTTCAGTTTATAGACACTAAGACTTTCCAGTCTGCAAAGAGGAAATGTTCCTCATTTGAAAAAAAACAGTTTTCTTCATGAAAAGGTATGTTCATTGTGGGCATCACATGCTATATTTCACCAAAATATTTTTGTTGGATCTAATTTTTAACCTAATAAGACTGTTTGCTAAAAATTAGCATAATCACATTTATAATTTTCTTTGTATTTATACATTTTAAAAAATTGAATTAGATATCATGACTAAGTTAAGAGGTTTGAAATGGCTACAAACAAGTCATAGCACTAAAAGCACTGATGAAATAAACTTTCCTGGACATCTTTATTATTCTTTAAACTTGTGTTCACAACCAATGCAAACATCTGGTGTTCACATGAAGCAAAAGGAAGAAAAAAGTCCTACTACAGAGACTTCTACAGTACTTATGGTACTACAGCTGGTGAGCTTCCTATAGGACATTTTAAGAGTGCCTTAACTAATTGACTGAAGAAGAAGCATCTCAAGAGTATTAAAGTCTCTCTTCCTACAATTACTGCAGGGTCAGAGAGCATACACAGAAAGTATGCTTACTGCTCTATCTCCCTAAAACCATAGAGAAAAAAAATTATAGCTAAAGAGTATCACATTGATCAGCACCGCTGAGAGAAATTAAAATATTGCTTCATTTTAAATCCCTAGAAATTATACTGGTTTTTATCAGGTACTAATTGGTACAAATATTAAAAACTGCTGGAGTAATTTTCAAGCTTTTGCAATATTAATACACCTACCATCTGATTTTATAATTTTTCAACATTACTTTGAAGCTCCTGTAGCCAATTATATAGTGTTATTATTAATTACAGCTTGCATCTTGAAATACAGTGCTATCAATAGAGTTTTATCTGCATAAATATGAAAATAAAACTTAAAATTGAATTAAACTGTTTACCCTTAGCTAGGGTATGTTAGAATATTATTAGTTGTGAAAATTAATTTGTTATGCCTGAAAACAGACTTTAAAGCAGAAATATCTCTGGGGAAAAGGTTATATTTTATGTATTATATTTCTTTCATCTTCATGTTGAAGGATTTTTTAATCTTCTATTAAACACTATCTTGGAGGTGTGGGAGAAGTCCATTCATCTTACTTAACAAAATTCGAAATGCTTTAGCTTTACATCAAACATATGCAGAGATTACTGCAGGAAATGTGAACTAATCTTAACAGCGACCCATCTTGTTTCTAAATTATCAATCAAAGTTTAAGTGGAAAGGAAATGTTACACCCCTTAAGTTTTATTTTTCTGCTCAAAGCTCCCTCCCCACTTCCCAACAGACTTCCACTTTCTCCACTGAAAATTTGAAGTCCAAAATTTGTGAAAGGTAATTCTGCCTCTCTGGAGACATTCAAAACCCACCTGAACACATTCCTCTGTAACCTGCTCTAGGCAACCCTGCCTTGGAAGGGGGTTGGACTAGATGATCCTCAGAATCACTTCTAACCCTAACTATTCTGTTATTCTTCTGTGAAGAAGGAATCCAATAATTTGGATAAAAGCAGAGATACAATGCACAACTGTAAACACCATGAAAGAACTAACAGGAGACAAATATGAACCATGTCAAATAAATGCCAGAGATGATTCCCTTCATAAACAAAATATAACTACCTGTATTGAAGTCTGAAACAAACAAAGCTACTCTAGCATCCATTCAGCACATGCATTCATTATCATTAATACATAGTTTTCATTGTCACTGTAATGATACAATATTATGAAAGATCATAAAGTAATTTTAGTCCCTCCTCAGAAAAATGCTGTTAACTGCAATGTAGCAGTACAAAAGGAGTAGATAAAACTACAGAACCTTGTTTCTAAAAACACGTATTCAAGGTCACATCCTGATATTAAGTGCATCATTCTCTTCTGGAATAAAGCTGCTTTGAATCTGTTATTTTGACCAGTTAAAGATATAGAAAATGCTCTTTGATTAAATGCTCTTTGGTGTCTTCTTTACACCTTTGTCGAGACATGCAAAATCAACTTAAAAGCAAAAAAAGGGGCAAGCAATACTGAAGTTTCTCAATGTTCAGCTCCACTACCTGCCTTTATCATTTTGATCTCCTCTTCTAAGAGTTTCATAAGTGTTTCACTGCCAGTACCTATCAGCAGTTGACCAATAGTGGTGAATAAAATTTGTCATGTAGTATTTCCTATATTATTTGTAGATTTGTTACATTTTCCAGTACAAACATCTACCTGAGCAAGTATTTTGCAATCAAAGAGATTTGTCTGAATCAAGTGCTTTTGTATTTTGGGGGAAAAAAATAAAAGGGAAAAGCATTGCATGATTTTCTCTCTAATGGTAAATTCATTTGGTTTCTAATAACAGGCAAAATAAACCATTAAAAGAAACTTGGATCAGAAACTTTCTGACATTTATTTGGTCAAAAATAATGAACAGAAAGTAAATAAAAGACTTATATCTAGCATGACAGTTTAATGAAGACTTGGTAATATGTGCTTCCTTTTTTTCCCCCATTTTAGTTTGTATCAGTGAGTTAAGTTTCAGTTTAATGCTTAAACTCTTAAGCAATGGATATGAATTCATTCTTTTGGCCAATGTACCAAAATGATTTGATCATGATGTCAAAATTATTACAGTGGTATCATTAACTTTTTAATGGGAGTAGAAAATTCTATAAATTTAATCGTCTTCAAACAATGCATGGAAGAACAAATTGGAATCATCTCCTTCCAATTGTTGTCATGTAAAATATTTAATTTCCAGTTCTGTTTTTTCCCAGACAAGATCTTTGTCATTAAAATGAGAGCAGAATTTGACATGCAATATATTTGGTGACATGTCAGGGTGGCACCACTTTGACCTTTTCAGTATTCCACATTTCATTTGGGGGTCTGTTTCTCCCTTTTTCTTCTGTTAGTGATCAAGAAATAGAAGCTGAAAAGAGGGCCAATCGAACTGGTAATTAGAAACAAAGGGTCAAAATTATATTAAATGAGTACACTAAATTAATCTCTATTAAAATTAGGTAAAACCCTAGCCCATTTTCAAGCCTCCTTTAAAAACAATAGAAATAATAAACCAAAGAAACAAGCTTTCCTATTTATATTTTCAAATCTACTATCTCACGTGTCCTCTCATATACTAAATTTTTTTCAGAAATTAATATATCAGTATTTTTCACATCCTTTCCTCAATTTTTTTGCTTTTCATTATGCCAATCTTCATATTCATTTTGCTTCCAGTTGTTGGTTACTTATCTTAAGCAGGACATAAAGTACTCAGCAAGTTGAGTGGCCTGTACATTTGTATGCCAGCTGCACAAGAGGCACAGTGTCCCAATTAGTTTCTCTTAACACACAGTTTATTAACACAGACCTGGCAAGTTTTGAAGTTGTGTGCAGTCATACTATGTGATGATTTTTGTAAACCTACATAGACTTTATAGTCTCAGACTTCATAGTTAGATGCTATTCAGTTTCCATTTTAAAAGCATTTCCAACCCTATGGCTCAGATGAAAAGTCTGAAGAGAGTGGATAATAGGATCAGGCTGGAAGGGACATTAAGAAATCATCCATTCCACCTCCCAGCCCCAAGCAAGAGCTAAGTACACTTATATAATCACTGGGCAGGTGTTTGTCTAATGCATTCTCACAGATACTTATCAATGGAGTTTCCAAAATGTCCCCAAGCAAGCTGATATAATACTTAATGTCCCAAACATTAAAAAGGGCTTTCTCCAAACCCAGACAGAATCATCCTAGTGATTAATTCCATTATTTCTGTTTACATACACTATATTTGGATGAACAAGTGGTCCTCTACCTTTCTGCAAAAGCCTATTTGAAAACATTTTTTATCACCGCTTCTTAGTCAACTCTTCTTCAGGTGAACTGAGCCTCACTGCTCAGCTGTTCCTCACAGACCACCTTTTTGAGATTTGTCTTTGTTCTTTCTTGAGGAGTTTCACCTTTTCTGAAGTGAAGAACAAGACCTGTGCGGAGCCAAAATGACATTCCACAACTGACAGACAAATTGGAGGATTACTCAAATTTTTACAGATGGTATATCCACCTGCACATCCAATTAAAACATGAGGAATATAGGTTATAATTTACTATCATCCCTGCATCATTTTTTAAAATAGTATTTTCTGACCAGTCTGTCTGAACTTCTCATTGTACAGATCCTTCTTGCAGAAGCCAAATGCCTCTTGAATTTTTCCTTTTCCAGACAGTGTTTTCAGATTTGGATTCTAAGGATTTCTTCTAGGTACTCTCCTAATCCTAGTCTTCATCCTTCAGACCTTAAAGTAACCTCCAGATTTTACCATAATCTTCATTCCATCTTAAATGTGAAAATACTGGCTAGTACCTCATCCAGCTTAAACAACCGCCAAATAACACACAACACATTCTTCCATTTCAGCAGAAATCATTGCTAATTGCTCTCTGAGAAAAGTTTTCTAAATAGGTCTGTATCCAGCCTATTTACACCTAGAAAACAATTGCCAAATTTGCTCAGGAGAATACTGTATATGACAATTGAGATAACACTACAAAATTTTAGAGATGTGACACATCAAGTGCTTTTTCTCCAGCTATAAGCTGTTACCCTGTCAGAGAAAATTATTAGACAGATTTGATACTATTTGTTCTTGACAATTCTGCACTGGTTATCAATCCTGTCCCTGTGGTTACATATGATTTACCTGATTGTTCACCTAAGTATTTTTCTAGGAAATAAAAATTACTTGTCTGGCCTGCCTCCCTCTGCTTTCCTTCTTCAGAACCATTAGAGACCCTGATACCCACAATAGTTGGTAAGTTGCTGGGAGCCCAGAGATTGCCAAAAATCAAGTGTTCTAATAGAAAACATAAATCATGAGGGGAAAAAAAATCAAACAACTAATCATGACTTCTTGGTGTTACACAGATCTTGTAATGTTTAAGACACCTATTCATGATTTTAAGTTATTTGGATTTACAATCCTGTAAATAATATTTATCTTACATGTTAATTATTTCTCAAATTACAATGGCCTTTTTTATTCCAGGATTAATGAAGATCCAACTGACAAAAACTCCAGTAATTGTGATTATAAGGTAATTACAGTTTTTACTTGCATCCATCTGAAGTTCTGTCATATTCCTGGATATGGGAAACAGTAAAAAGTCCTGTATTTTATTTGTTTGCTTTCAGAACTCAGAACTAGCTGTGCTGGTTTCAAGAAAAATGATTTTTCAGCCAATGAATTCAGTGAGTTCCTGGGGAAGCCAATCTATTTGCCATAGGTGAACCATTTCTTTTTGATACGAACTGTGAAAGACTTACACGTGCCTTTGCTAACCCCAGAACAAAGCAACATACAGTAGACAGCTTTGGCTCTCTCATGAAGACACGTAGGAGCTGACAGCAATGATCAGAAGCTACAAACATTTATCAGTTAAATAAGTGAGCACATTACATACACTGGTTCCCTAATGTCAAGAATGGCTGTAGTTTCATTCTACAACCAGGTCCTTGCAAGTAATCACTTACCTTTGTGGTTCAAGCATAAGTACCTGAAACACATGTGCCTTTCTATGTGATAGAGATGCTCTCTTTGTTCACAGGCAGTTAGTGAAAATGGGAGATATTATCATATTTTCTTACCCAAGCTGATTCAAAAGAACTGGCGTTTATATGTACATGCCCTGAAAGTTAATTCTAGTAGATTAACCCAGGATTTCTGAGGAAGGACAGGAAAATTGTTTGGGGGGTGGGGGCTGTATGTAATTTAATGCTGTACTTGGTGAAAGACGAATTCCACCCTCTTTCAAACCACCTGCTAATCATCATCTTTTCCTTGGTGTCCAAAGCCTACTGCTCCTGAGAAACAGCCATTTTTTTAAAGGAAGAAAAAACTGTGAAGTGTGAAAAAAAAATTTAAAAGGATCAAAGGGATTTAAATATACTTCTCATGGTGCTTGTATTTGTACAGCACATTTTATTATGAAGGAAAAATGGCAAGGTTATGTCCTCCTTTATGGAAGGATTTTGTTGTTTGTAAAATTTATCAAAATTTAAACCTCTAGGTTTACCTGTGCTGAAACATGGAAAAAGCTCTCACTGGACCATAATTTTCCTAAGCTAAATCAAAAGTTGCATTTCCTCTAATCTGGCTGTAATTCAGCATCTGGTTGCTTTTTGCCCCTATATCATCAAGGAGCTGCCCCTTTTCAAACACATCAAGATTTTTTATTTTTTTTTCCCTCTCTTCTTAAATTGCTGCCAGAATTGCCACCTTGGCAGATGTGCAAGAAGCAAAATCACCCACTTGAGTCCAGGTAACACACCCACAGGTGTTCTGATCACGCTGCATACCCCTAATCAGAACTCAGCAATGCTCTGCAACCCGGCAGCTATAAATACCAGACCTGATAAACACGCACTCACCGATTTCTCTGGAGATCTGGGTGAACGCCTCCACACCACTCTCTCCATAGTTGCCTTCAGAAGCCAGTGTTGAGACATAGTTCCACCCAAGGGCCGTGACGATGTCCACCATGGCCTGTGCCTGGTAGGAGTCTGGTGGCACCACGCGAGAGAAGAAGTCATACCTGGTGTTGTCGCTCAGTTCGGGAGCTGTGGATGCATAGCTGATTTGAGGTATCTGCAAACAGAACGACAAGTCATGCCAGCCAGTCTAATAACATTTTACAGTCCATACTTGCACGTTTGAAAGGCTTGTAATAGATTATACACAGGCATTGTGCAGAACCAAATATCTTGTTTTAATTAAATCAGCTGATCAGAAAGCGTCTCGGATTTTGTATAATGTCAGTCAAGCCTTTTTGTGTAACCCTCTCACCAAGAAATAATGCATTCAGTTTTGCTCCAGATGTCATGATTCTTGACATGTAAATGTAACAACTCCTTTTTTTTATTCTGGCCCTAATCGAAACAAGTGAAGTAAAAAAAATAGGGGGGGAAAGAAAAAGGAAGAATTTTTTACTATTACTACAGAAAATGAAAAGGTCACTTATGAAGACTGTGATTCTTGAAATTTGACAAGTAAAATGTGGATTATTTCCACCTCTTTGTTTGTGTACATGAAAATGCGTGTTCCCATTTTATTTTCCAAGCTTTCTCTGCCACAAGTTTTTCATTTTCCAGATTTAATAGTTCATTGTGCGTGATTTAAGAACATGAAGGCTATACATTAAATAGCAAAAACTATCTGATGAAAAAACCTCCCTTAAAAAAATTACCTGTATATGATATCCATTTACAGAAGGAGAAAGGTTACAAGGATGGTAAATTTTGTAGAAAACACCTCAACATTCTTAATAGAAGCAAACCTAAATAACTGGAACACGTTTTAAAATACATTATTCTCTTAGGAAATAATTCTGGTCTTATACATGTGGTTCAGCAATGTACAGAAGAGACATTGTAAGGAACACTCACTTATTTTGAAAAACATTTTTGGTGCAAGAAAATTTAAGTAACATTTATGCTAACTTAGGAGGAGAATTCTTTTCATATTTAAAATGGTAAAACTGATTAAAAAGTCATTAGCTCAAAATAAAAGATACTCCAAATATTGCATTTCATTGTGATCTATATTAATAAGAGGTGATTAATTCATGTCACAAAATATATAAGAATTTTCAAGAAAGCAACCTGAATAGAGTTCCTAAGTTGATTTTGTCGAGAGCCAAATTGAGGAGTGCTAGGCAACTGGTGCTCTGGTAAATACTCTCTGTCATATTAGATGTTTGAGTAGAAGGCTTCAGCGCACTGTTACGTCCTGTTTGGTGCTTCCTCATCAATACAAACTAAAAAAGGGATTTGGGGCAAATGTAAGGAATTCAAAGGACTTGGTCATCAACCAAAACTGCACAGACAGTGCAGATATATTCATATAGCCTGAATAAACAGTTAATTGCCTAAGGGTTGGCACAATCATTTCTCAGTCAGAAACTAACAAAATAAACTCTTATGTATCTTGGCTGTATTCTTCTTTAACAAATTTTTTACACATGGAAATGCCTCAGAATAAAAATCTGAAATGTTGTTATAATAACAACTGAAAAGAACAGAAAAGAAAAGGAGAGGGAGGATCACAGAAAAAGTTAGAGTTCATATTCCATGGAAATCAATATTACTAACAAAGACAAAATACACCAAATAAAATCAAAAGATAAATTGTTCTTACAAAACTCATCTTGTATAAATTCCCTTCCTTTCATAAACTGTTTGAAACATCTTTACCTTTTTACCGATAAAATATTTTTGGCCTGCAATAATACAATTATGCATATTTAGAGAACATATAATTATGCATATTTAGAGCCTTTGTAAACTTCTTCTATTACTCTCTAAACCAGTCTTTTTTAATGGATGTAAAAACAATAAAGACAACCTTTGTGATTTCACTCATTTTGCTCCTTGGTGTTCCATTTCACAAATATTATGCCATTGTTCCTTTGTTGAAAGTTATTTCATCAATAATGTCAACACAACCAACACCAGTAAGAAATCTTTTAGACTGATACTTTGGCAGTGAAAATCTTGAAGCTAGACCACAGAGAATCCATTGATTCTCCCAGTTTGTTTTCCTTCAGATATGAGATGAATAACAAATCCTAGATGTGTGTTTGTAGGAGAATTGTTGGTTCAACCACAGCAATGAGACATTTCAGATCAAAAGTGATATTCTATGTGCTACGAATATCACTTTTTTAGAGCACTGGAAAATGCAGAGAAGAGATGTTCCTTTCCTACTTTTCAGTTTGCAGTTCAACTTCTTCCCTAGAGTTATTTCTAATAACATTGGAAGAAAACAAAAGGCAAAGACAAATACAGTACTCAGAAATCACTGGACACACTAGTAAGCTTAGATCACCACTATTTTACAACATCTGCCAGCTTTTCACTAGAAGGAAAGAACAACATTCCATGTGAAAATAGGGAGAAAGACACTTCCTACCTAGCAAACCAACTTTAGGTTTGGAGAAAAAAATGGTTCTTACAATGAAATATATAACTATTTTCCTCAATTCTTTTTTCCATATATCCCTCATGGTTATAAACAATACCATGTTCAAGAATTTTCTCCCAGAATTGCAGAACTCCCACCCAGAAATGCTTCATGGATTTCTTTTTTTGAAAGCAATTTATGCAAAAGTAAATAGTCACTTCCTTCCTTGTCTGCTTTTAAATTTACTATTTTGTACAGGGGAGCTCTGAAAAATATGTTTAAAATTTGAGAATTTGGTTTATGCTCCAGTTACATAGGGAGTGAAAAGACTCAGAATGAGACTTAAAGACATTTTTTGGCATGAGGTCAAATTCTTTGGATTTAGTGGTTCAATAATCCATGAATGAAAAATATATACATTAAAATGTAACAACTCTAGTTATGGACTGTAGGTTTAATAAAGCACTTTACATTTCCCCAAGTACATTTTACAAGATGGAGCATAACGCTGCCTAAGCAAGGGAACTGTTATGCTCTATCAATTCAGTAAAGTGTGTTTTTAAAACTCTCTAAATACAGACTGTATTTCTGCTCTAAATTCCACTGGTCTCTTGAGACATAAATTTGCATTTTGAAAGAAACCTCTAAAAAAGCAGCTTTATTTATTGTTCTAGATTTCTCAATCTAATTTTTCAAAATTAAATACAATACCTGTAACATTTAGATTGCATTTAAGTGGTATATATCAGTGCTAATGGTGTATTTCCCTCTCTTTTGGAGAAAAAATTGATTATATAACCACATTTGAATTGGTTCTTGCACAACATCTGTCACATTCACTGATAGTTGCTAAAAGCACTCATGTTTAACTGTTCATTGATATGATTTTTCTATTCTTTCCTACCCTATGGTTTGGCCACTGTCTCCCATTAACCTATAAGATGTTGATAAACTCAGCTTCTAGTGGGTGACCAGACTTGAAGTCTTTGAAATTATTATATAGATTAATTCATAGAAGCCTTATTTTATTTATTTTTAAACCTTAAGCTATCTATTAAATGTTGAAAACCAAAAAATTTTAGTGTTGTGTTTTAAAAGAATATCCAGTTTTAGTTTCATACTGGGGCATTAACCCTGATACTTACTGAACTACTGCTGAAACTATTCATGATACCTCAGTCCTTTATTCTAAGTCAGTGGTGGCTTCATTTCCTTCTGTTGTTCAGCCACTGGCATCAGAAAACTATTCAGCATGCTTAAATAATAAAACAATTTGGAGGGGAAAAAAAACAAACTAAACCCAAACACTGACACATACACACAAAGTTTCTGATAACTAAGCAGAACACCTAATGCTTGAAGATTCATTCAAGCCAAAATCATCAGTCCAGAAGATATATACATACATCTGTATACATCTCCTAGCTGATCTAAAATCTGTCTCTAAAGATCTCCCCTTCCCAGAGGATTAGAGAAGATGGAGCAGGTATTTTCAGAAGTGACCATCCACAAGCACGACTGTGGCAGCTCTTCAAAGGAGGAATGACATCAGTACAAGATAAGCACCAAGTGTTACTGCAAAACAGACTTTTACTCCCTTATGGAGGAATTGCGGATAACTCCAGGCGTGTCAAAGGCAGCTAATGGAAATTCCCATTTATTTCATCCAAGTGGTAAACCACCTTCAGCTCCTCATACACTGAAAACAAAAGCCACCCACTACTCCTAAATCCAGGACTATTCATAGAGGAGCATTCCTATGGATCTGTTTGGGGGGTACAGTGCTAGGGTCCAAATGCTAAAACACTTAAGAGTTGCACTGAGGATGACAGAGGAAACATGACCTAGTTGTGCCATTCCAGGAGAGGGTCTTCACCAAAGCAGGCAGTTTTTAACATGCTTTCTTTTGAATTACATGCTCTCCAAGTTTAAGGCAAAATTTCACTAGAACCCTTTTACTGAGCTTTCAAATCCACTTGCATGGTACATTTGACAATGTAATGCATCAGCTAGCCATTTCATATGCCATCTTCCTTTACACAGTCTTCCAGCTGAAAGCATGATTTGGGAACAAAATAGCAGGCAGTGAAATGAACAAAGCTCATAAGGAAAAATACTTGAGAAAGGAATCACTATCAATTTTAAAAATTAGACATTATTAGTTATACTCACAGCAGTAACTATGTTGTACAGTCACCCAGAGTAATGGGCTTAAATCACTCACATCTTCAATTTCACTACCCACTCAGTCCTATCACTACTAACTTTAACATATCAACTAGCATTTTATTTCTCTTTTCCATTCTCTCATCACTGGGCCATTTTTTGTTGTTTTTTTTGGTTTGTTGGTTGGTTGGTTTGTTTGTTTGTTTGTTTTTTGAGGAATATTAGCAATAGCACATTAAAAATAGTAATAATTGCAATGAAAAAATTGAAGTCAATAAACTTTAAGTTAATGACTACTCAATATCAGCTGGCATTTTACCACCAACTAATACAGCTTGCAAAGGAGTTAAAGTACTCAGAATAAAATTTGACTGTGGAAACATGTTTTCAGCTTGATGATTTTTTGAATTTTTAATGTCTATCATTAATCATTAATGGCCCTGTCTCTTCAAGATTT
This sequence comes from Cettia cetti, assembly GCA_013401135.1. Lineage (NCBI taxonomy): Eukaryota > Metazoa > Chordata > Aves > Passeriformes > Sylviidae > Cettia > Cettia cetti. The sequence continues at coordinate 12,027 of VZUI01021092.1, forward strand.
TTATTCCCTCTTCTGTACAGCAAGAAAGAGTTCTTTCTGAGTACAAAAAATTCACAGCAGTGAAACGAATCCTCAGGGCCTAGATATTGAACAGTTGCAGGAGGAGGTCACCATACTTAGGCTATTAGTGACATTTTTAAATTGCCATCAGCCAGAGTACCATCTTAGTTTGCTTTGCTTCTGAAAAACGTCAGCCTGCTACACAGTAATGCCAAAGTCATTCAGGAAGGACATTCAAGATTCAAAAGAGTTTGATAAAGCTTAATAACATCCTACTGTATACCAAACAATACTGAAAATGTACTCTATTATTACTAACTATAGCAGAAGGTGAAATGCACCCTGGAACGTTTCTCTCCACTGACTATAACGGGAACCTGGGAGATTAATTCAACTGTTCTACATAATATGTAGAATAATAGTGTAAACAGCTACATGTCTTCCATTGAATCTCACAATCCCACTCACTCTGGCTACCATGATTATTGTGACACTTTATGTTCAACTTCCTCCTATGATATCTTCATCCTTCCCTCTATGACAAACACTGGAGAGGTCACTCATGCCATCATTAGATGCCTCACTTCATTCATTTCAGAATAAACCAACATTAAATCACCCTGTGAAAACCTAACACATTAAGACTCAGTAGTGCCTTTGGAGATGTTAGATGGCCCATCCAATGCTCAGAGCAGCTGAGCAGGGTGAAGCCTTGACAACTCTACCAGCTACAAATCAGCTCTGCTAGAGCTGATGTGATAGAAAAGTTTCAACATATGACGTTTTTTGAATCAGCCTTGTTCCCTGGATTTTACTGTGAGTAGGGGTGATCTAAAATATATTTTCCCAGTAGATAATTGCATTTATATTTATAAGTTTGAGCAATTCTAATCTATATTTATTTAGATTAATACATTTTCCCTGGATGTTAAAGACCCTCAATGACAATATTTATCGTGTGGCAAGCAATGCATTTTGTTCAGGAATTACCACTGATTTCCACCTCCCCTCCCACCAAAAAATATGTTGATATTAACTTGAGCAAAAGCAAGAAAACATAAGTATGTTTTTCATCCAGACAAATACAATTTAAAATGCATTTAATTCAAAAAGGTTTAGTAGAATTTAAAAAGCTTTGGAAACAGAAAGAAGAAAAGTATAATCAGAAAGCTGTCATTAGCTGATTTCACTTGGTAGGCAGGATTTTTTTTAAACCCATTTGAATTATTCCAAGTCATTCTATTTGCAGTAAATATCATAGCTGTTCCTGTCAAGGGTGCTCATAATTCATACACCTAATGATGAGGAGGTAATGGGTAGGTCACTTGAAAAATTCTGGAAGTTCCACATACACTCATACAAGTTTTGTGCAAAGATTTTTTGTGATAAAAAGCAACATAGCTACTTTTTACCCCAAATACAGAAAGAAAAGGGATCTATTAACCTAAATGCTTCTGAGCTGGAACAGGTAAATTATTTTACTTTTTTATTTCTATTTGTCTTTCATTAGGTTTACTTCTGCTGTCAGTTAGCTTCTGAAGATATATTCCTGAACAGAATATAACTTCAATGATCAGCACTGATATTTTCATGAAAGCACATAAATGAGGATCAGTGCAGCTCCATTTGTTGCCAACAACATTTTCTCTACAACCATCATAAGCTGGTCTGGTATGTGAAAAATTGCAGAGACAAATGCAATCACTAGCCCAGTGGAAATATGGGGGTAAAATCAAACATGCAAATTCTCTTTCATTACTGATTTTCTCTTTTTTTTCCTCTCCACTACAAACACAATAATTATCTATCATGCTTATTTCTGAGGATATTGCTGGTGGTCAAATGGACTAGCAACGACAGTAGCCTGAATAAACTGAATTACCCTAGTGAGAGTAATTTTTTATGGTTAATACATGTAATTGTATACTGTCAGATAATGGGCTGAAGAACTACTAAAGCTCCATTGCATCAACACCTGCCAGAAAGTATCTTTCACAAAGTCTAACAAGACATGTTACAGCAACTGTATTTCAACTTATGACCTGTCATTCTGCCCTGGTAGAACAGGATGTGACAAAGGAAGAATATGTATAATATAAAGTACCTAATAAAAAGTGTTTGAATTTGATTAGGTTCATTCTAGTGGATTGAAGAAGGTCAGGGACTCATTAGAAATCATTACTTTTAATTATACACAAGGGATACTGTAGAAAATAGTAATAATATGATATCCCAATCTCAAATCCCACATTAGATGCAGCATTTACAAAATATATTCACCACTACAGAAAGTATGGGGTGCACTTTAGGGCAAAACATCAAAAGAATATGCATTAGGAAAATTTTTATAACTGAAGTACATCTTGTCATGCTGTGCAACACTGTGTAATTCCAGAAGGATGAGAATCCATCAAGGAGAGCTTGAATTGTCATCAATATTCTGCGCAAGGCAGTCTATTGATAAACAATGGCATTTTCTCAGTATGGGAGTTCTATATCAGTATTTCCACATCATTTTAAATCCTGGAGTTTTCCTCTCTGAAAACCAACAGGGTTAAGCAGTTGCACATTAAATTATCCACCATCTTTAGGCAGGCTCTTTCTAAATATTTTAAGCCCAGCTGAGGTCCAGGCACTGAATGATAAACTGAAGAAGCAGCAGATCAAATGAGAAATATTCATACTGAGATCAAATCACAAGCAGGGGGGATGGAGGGGACCTTGAGCTTGGGAATTGCTGGTAGCTCTTCCTTTACAGAACCTTCTGTTCTCCAATCACCAGATCAAACAGAAAGCCAAGGATGGTCAGATACCTTTAGGGACTTCTTAAACTATTAAAATTCCCTTTCTACTTGTTGGGGAAAACACTTAATTCTGTGTATCATTACATTAAACTTGTGGCAGACTCCGCTGAGCACAGAGTGAACTCTGATATTTCACTTTTGCTAGCTCTACTTTCCTCATTAGAGCTTGTCATGTCAGTATCTGGAACTCTAATCTCTTTCTGATGAAAAATATACAAAAATGTGCTTTCCTTTTAGTCTGAATAGGAAAGCCAACTTTTTATCATTTAGCAGTAACAAATTTACCTTTGGGATACCTAAGAGGACCCCTTAGCCAAACTCAGGTTTCCTTTACATATATTTAATAGTTTGTACCATACAAAGCACAGCAAGCAATTTCAGAGACTTGCCCATGGGGACGTGCGTTCGTCCATGGAAATTTTTCTGATTACGGAGACCATCACTATGGAAGGAAGTCTGAGATACAGGAAGAAAGGGAAAAGCATTGGAGTCATCATCCCTGGGGTGTTCAAGGCACAACAACGTGGCACTTAGTGCTATGCTCTGGTTGACAGGATGGTGATCAAAGGTTGGACTCAATGACCTCGGAGGTCTTTTCCAACCTTAATGATTCTGTGAAGGGGAGTGTGCTCTTGGCAGGGTGCAAGATGGGATGCTCTGCTAAAGGAACAATTCTGAACACTTTTTACTGCTACAAGGCCACTCCAGCTTACACCACTGCCTGAGCAGTAGTGCTACCCTTTTGCTACCCATGCTGCCACCTTAACATCATGAGATAATACAAGCAATCAAAAAAATATCTTAAGGAGAAAAGTAAATTCTGTACTCTTGACAGCTCTCTCCACTGTTGTGGACAAGGTGAAGATATGTAAACAGGGCTCAGCTGGCCAGACAGACATGTGCAGTGCTTTAGTGGGTGCTTTCACATGTTCTGCAATACACTGCACATACTTCAGCCATAGCTCAGAAAGCCCAGCTTTCCAGTAACCTCTCTGTCCCATGCTAAGGACTTGGATACCATGCATCAGAATGCATTAAGAAAATCCCTATGAGTCATCATAGCTATGGATTCCTTTTACAGCACACACAATTCATATGGGATTATAAAGCATCATCTTAAACCCATAAACTACAGACTTAGAAGAAAGAAAATTAAAAATATTGCTGCTTTGTTTGTGTCCAGATGAATTTACTTTCATTCTTAGAACAATCAGACTTGGCTGATTAACAATTTTACCTTGAGTTTTTAACCTTAAAAATTATAAAACATCAGCCAGTACAAAGCAATTTCCAAGAAGTTCAATATTTCCTGTACTACCACAGTGAATTGCTAAGTCCCATTGCTACCAGTAGAAAAGTTGAAAAAGAAAAGCAAAACATTTATGGAGGAGAATGAGGTGGAGGGGTAGGGAAACAAACCAAAATACTAATTACTTTAATTATGTGATAAAAATTATTCAGATAGAAGGAACAACCCAGTGCCCTCTTTCCTTGTACCTAACAGAGTCAGTGTCTTAACACTTCTGAAGTACTACTTGGCTGTCAAGGGGCTAATTTTACTTGTCCCTTTTGAAAATCCTAGGCTTGCAACATAGAAAAGCAAATGTAACTGTATTATCCACCATCTGGGGATTGTTAACCGATTATCTAACCTTAGACTAGAATAAAGAAGCCTTGTAATTCGGGCTCAGAAGTACATTGTACGAAGTACAAAAACATGCCTTGTCCTCTACCCCCACCAAAAAGCTATATTGAAACCTGCATGTTCAAGTACATGCAGTGACTTAGTACCCACCACTTCCACCAAGGTATCCTGCAGACAGAATTTGGGGTCTTGATGATGGATATGGTTCCCTGGAGACTGCTCCAAAGCCAAAGAGGCATAGCAGCACAAAAAGTGCTAAGAGTAGCAAAACAATCGAATTTCAAAAATAGCTGTATTTCATAAATTTTGCCATTCTGATAGGATAGGTATAGCCTTACAAATCGTACTCGACACACACAAACAGATCACAACACAAATAGGCTGGGCCCATGAAAAGAGGTATAAGAGATACCTTTGAAGTCTGAACTTATCCACCACATGCTTTGATCCTGTCAGCAGCCATGAGTAAAGTTTCCAAAAAAGTAATGAAGTCATAAAAGTCAGGAATTCAGAAGAAAATTTTATATTTTTATATGAAAATAGATGTATATATTATGCATGCATATATTATACATATATACTTTATACATGCACATATTCCATATGTTGGGCCCTTTTCTTTCCTTTCTTTTAGAGTAATTAGTGGTTTATACTTCTCCACTGAGGAGGCTACCCAAATTTTATTTCTAAGCTGATATTGTTATTGACCCAAATTGAACAAGATGAGCTTTAAGAAAAGTACAGTCTAAGGAGAATAAAAGATCACTTGAAGAAACAAAAATCTTGCAGAGGTTTCTTACCTGTCAAGCAATATTTTCTCCATTTAAAGGAGATAATTAGAATATGGAGGAAATATATATTTTTAATAGTGCTATTTCTTATTGAACCTATTTCTATATCTAGGTATATATACCTGACATTTTCTCCTTTTTCCTTATATCTCATTTTACTTTTTTTTCCTCGGACATTTCAACAGAGCCTCTGGTTCCCTCCTGCACCCTTCGGGATGCTCTCTCTCTTTTTTCAACATCAACACCATCTACCTCTTTTCCTTCACACCTGTTTTCCTACCTCTTCTGACTCTCTCTTCCTCAACCACAACTTGACTGAACTCAGAAGGAAAAGTACACAGTAGTAGGTTTCTAAAGAGTGATTTAGGATACTTAGTCTGAGCTCTGCTTCTCTTCTTTGGCAGCTCATGTTCAGAGATACTCAGTGGAAAGGGCAAAGGGGAACTTGTCCTCTGTAAAATATGGCTGGACAGGGTCACCTTTCACTCTCATCTACTGAGTAAGGCTTTCTTTTCCACTATAGATATTTCTGCTCTCCAACTGCATTGGGACTAGGTCCACAAAGTCAGCAAAATCAGTATTTGATGTAGGAAAAAAAGCCTATATTCGATGAGCATTTCATAATTTCTGTAAATTCTCCATTTCCCTATTTTTATTCATTGCAATTTTACTACAAATCAGTTTACTGTTATCACCACCATACAGCTTTGTTTGAGTGTGTTACTCTTAGCCTTCCTGGCTAGTGCAATGGAGATTTCCTCCCTAGCTATGACTCTCCAATATCTATAAGTCCAAATACAGAAGGATACATAAGTCCTTTTGAAGGTTCTTAAAAGTCCCCCTCAGTTAGCTTGATCCTGTAAGTCTGGCCACACCATCAACACCCTACTTCAGCAGCTCAGCAGGATGATGAAAGAAGAGGGCCTGAGGAGCTTTCAATAAGTTCAAAAGCTCCTACAGTCTTTTTTTTTTTTCCCATTTCAGCAATCCCAGTAACAACTCACATTTCTGACAGCATGTCAGTAGTCAGAGGCAGAGCTTGCTGATAACCACTTTGCAGTGCCATGAGAAGTGCTCTCCTGCCTGCCTTCCCACCTGCAGGGATCAGCTCACCTTTGCCACTCTGCATGGCCAGGCAGTGTTTCAGTTGGCAGCCAAGTAAACCTTGGCCCTGGGGCTGCACATAAACCATTTTTTTCCACCTAAAAGAGTTGAAATACCCACATCAGCCAACAATGTATTTCACAGAACTGTGTCTTCTTTAGCAAAATAAGAAATCAATTGGTTTTGTTCTGCCCAAATATTGGGAACCTTAATACTCAACTGCTGTTGAAGATTTCTGTCTGATGCAAAACACCCCTATTTAAACCCAGCTTTAGTACAGATCTTCTGAAGATAATCCCATGCTTTCCTGACAGTGCTCCAGTCTGCAGCCGCTGTATGCAGTGCATCATTGTCGTTTTTGGAAATCTCCTGTATGCTGTGCACAAATGATTTGTATTAGGGACTAGAGTGCCACTGTACCACTTCTAAATACTACAGCAGCTTTTGATGAGTGAACATCTTTTATTTTGAAATTGTCCTCCCTCAGTCTGTTGCTGCATATGTTAAAAGACCCTATCAAAAGCAAAATCACACTAAACTAGATTTAAAAGTGTCAAGTGCATTGAATAAACATTGGAGACATCAAAAGCCTAAGTGGATGCTCCTGACAACAAGTGGTGTGGGAATGCCAGCCTGTGCTGAGCCTGATACAATTCCATTTCTATCTACTTACTCAAATTGCTTCACAAATATATTTCTGCATATCAGTGTCACCTATCCAGTTCCAGGCACTGCAAGAATTGGTTTAAAATTGCCAACTGAAATATATCAACTCATTTTTTTTTCCATGGAATATCAATGTCATCTACATCTCTTTCAAAAAAGGAAAAAAAAAAAAAATGAAACAACCCACGCAACTTTGAAGCATTTGTTTTTGATGTTTTCGGTCTGTCTTCCCTTTCACAGTTTGTAGATCTTACTTTTTAAACACAAAGGCTACAAAGCACTGAGGTTTATTGAAACAGAATTTGTGGGTTCTGTCAACATGCAGGTTGCCTGCATAGCAGAAGTTCATTACCTTGAAATGGGATACATATGATATTTACTGAGCTAGCCAATCAAAATACTAAGCAACAGATTTGTCCAAGATCATATTCCTTTTGTAACCCCAAATTACCTTCAACTCATCAGAGTGGTTCAGATACAAATACCTTCTCTAAAAAGAAGTCTGGAGAGGAGGTTAATGTTGAAAATTCTAAAGAAATGCTAGTTGCCACTAAGCCCACACTTACATACACTTGCATTTTCACTTGCATTTCTTCTGTGTAGGGCTGATGGGAGATCATCAAATCCCTTTCCTCTAGGTTAGAAACCAACACAGACAATTTTAGCAAAAAGCCAAAGTGTGAAACAAGGCTCTTATGTCACCTTTAGCACACATACAGCCAGAACCAGGTCTCCCAAAGGATTGCTGTAACACTGAGACACTGGCCAGACTGAGAGAGGATGGACTTTCTCACCTTCCCATGGTAGCAAGGCCCTGCATGGGTTGGTTACACAAAGCTGGAAGACAAGTGCACAATTGCAGAGCTCCATAGTATATCTGACCTGGTTTAGGTGCCAGGATCTGTCCTGGACTTCTTGAGGCATGTTTGAAATTGAATAAAATATTTGCCAGGCATGTAGGAAATAAGGTAAGTGACAAGGTGACAGCCCCCATGGGGAAATACAGCCACGGAATAAAAGAACTTCACTGGCCAAGATCAGACAGCAGAATTTTTACAGATCCAAGAGCATCTTTACAAATCACAGACTGAGATGCCCAAGTGCCCCTTTAGGTAAGAGTGTTCTGTGAGGTCTTACTTTTTCTATCTGGGCTTGATGGTCCAAATATAACTCTTTGGATCTATGAAAACAATTAAGGGATACAGTTGTATTATGCAGTTGCAAAATGAACCTGCAAATCTTTCATGTCAGATTTCTAAAGAATGGCAATTTCACTCCCTTGTAGAATAAGACAATTTCTGTCTGACAGAATTCCCCGTACAAGGAGAATAAGTTATTTTCTATGTTTGTACATCAATCAGTTTCTTATCTCTGTGCATTTTTCCTTTTCCATTTGTTCCATTTTATAGCAGATATCCTTTCCACTCACTCGAGACAGCTGAGCCAATAATTAACAAAATTTCACTCGAGAGAGAGAAACTTCAGGTTTATGTATATACGTGTCCCAACAATCAGACTCTAACAAAGAGTGAATTGTTTCAAATGAACTTCTGATGCACAGAGGAGAGTTTTATGCAAAATATGCAAGAGCAAAAGCAGAGATACTTCCAGTGCCTGTACTGGAAGCTAATAGCTCCAGATCCCCTCTACCACCCTAGTGTGAAAGCAAAGGGCACCCTCAGATCTGATGCTCGGCACAGCCTGGCGGACACAAGCCTCGGTGCTGGAGTCTCCAGAGCCTGCTCGGTTCTGCAGCCAGCTGCGGAGCAAAACCTGATTCTCAGACAGGAGCCGGCTGCAGAAGCCCAGGCCCTGGTGCCCCGTGCTCTGCCCTGCTAGCCAAAACGGGGAGAAGCAGGGTGGGAGCAGCACACGGACCCGCATCCCAGCGCGGCCCGGCTGGAGCAGAGCACAGCCGCAGTGCCACGGCGGGCTGGAGCTGCACGGCTCACCCCACTAGGGCGCAGGCAAAGGCTTCGCATTTCTCTCGGTACCCTGAGAACGAAACCTCCCTCTGAGCTGCTGCACTCCTGGGAGGGCGCTAGCGCTGTTGCCCCTCCATGCAGCCCTGCGGGATTGCAGCCGGGAGCTGCACACGGCAGCGATGCCCTCTGTGGGACACGGAGCACTCACACCTGCGGCAACAGAACGAAGACAGCACTTCGGGAGCACGTTCTTCTAGTCAGGGATGTATCAGGGAGAATGAGTCACTACACAGGTAGTATTATCACCCTAAGGCTTAGAGACTGAGTTATAGGGGCACAAGAAAGCTCTGCAACTACTGGTAGCTGACTAGACAAGAGATCACTTGAATCTTTACACAGGAGCTAGACAAACCATATTATATACCACCACTTTTCCACATAGTGATTTTTACTTCTCCCCTCCTACAAGAGGACTGCTCACTTCAGACCACAAATCATTGCTATTATTAGTGTTATTTTCACATCTTTTCCTGAAAGAAAAGAAACAAACAGAAATGCCCTCTTCAGACCTTTGTTTCAGTATGGATGCATCTGGGTCACATAATAAAAAAAAGCTGAAGAATCCTTTCTGCATGGGAATTACTGGGTTGTCCTCATGCTACCATTTCATCATAGACTGTGGAAGTCTCAGCTCTACAGAATAAACTTCCCGAAAGATAATTAAGAATCAGGCTCTCATATGATGTAAGCATTAACCTCTCCTTAATATAGCTTTTGAAGATACAAAACAAAATAATGCAATTTTCCTATACTCTACAGAGAATAAGATACTCAAGTCTCAAACTATTTAATTTCACTATTTAAGTGTTTATTAAGGTCAAGGAAGTTTTTCATAGATATGAAACTTCACCTGAAAGCAGAAGTTAAAAAATCAAAATAAAAGAAATTATCAGAAATGTGATCTTCTCACACATCTTTTTCTAAAAAAAATTCTATATTCACACCTACATATTGTAGAGAAATAGGAACCACTTGAGATTCTTCTCACACTACATCGGTTTCCACATCTTACCTTACTTTAGCTCAAACCTGCTGCAGAAATGAAATCCATGAAAAAAATTAACATTTTTAAACTTACCAGCTAATAATAAAGGGTTGATGTATAGCCAGAAGAGATTAATTTGTTTTATCTGTTTAGATTGCAAAAAGCAGCATGTTAAATACTGAACTCTCTCTCAGAATACAAAAAAACCCAAGATATTCACCTTTTATTGACTGCAAATATTAAATCTAAAGAACAGTTGGAAGGTAGAGCCTGCAATACCTGCTTTGATTGGTCAACAGATGTTCTATGGAGCCCAAATTTATTGACTCCCAGAGTTTTGATTTTTACTGTTAATTCAAACAATAACAAAATAGCAAACTAAACTTCCTCCCCCTGCTGACTACAGCCACAGAAACTTTCTAAAACCATCCCTGCTCTAATACTTCATTATACCTGCTTGAGGGAAAGATTCCTATATCTGAGATAATTTGCACCTGCTTGTATGAGTCACCTGTTAGTACAGCTGCTTCTTAATGATAGTGCCTTGCAGCTGAGATAAGAGTAATTTCAACAACTAAAGACCAAGAAGTGATTTGAGAGTCTAATATATCAGTTTCTTCCACTGAACAGAAAACTTATTTCCTTATAAATAAAAATAAAATCATTACATGATCCAAGAGCTAAAATGAGGAAAGAAGAAAACATTAGGACTAGAAATAAGATAAAGATATTTAATGTTGAATGTAACAAATAACTGCAAAACTTTCCTGGACTGTACTTGATATCTAGTGTAAAACAGCAGAGTACAGAGTCCAGACTTCAGGCCAGCAGACTTTAACTTATTCAGGAAACTGTCAGGTGTGACCTTATGGCAGGTCTGAAAAGTAAAGGAGTTTAGGGAAGTTGGCAGATCTGTCAGACAGCCTCCTAGAAGTGCAAGAGCAGTCCTCATGAAAATTCAAGAAGATCATAAAATTTATCAGAAAATCTGCATGACTGAAGAGGGAAGTTATGGCATAATAAGATTAAAAGGCAATACACAGGAGGAGTAGGATGGAAGGGCCAAGAAACCACCTTGCTATCTCTCTAGAGTATAATGATGGGGTCTGTTGTTAAGAATAGAGCAGGAGATGTCCTTTACATTGGCTTTAGCTTTTGACACTGTCTCACACAGTATTCTTGTGTCCAAGTTACAACTTTACAATCTGATGGTGAACACATGGACAGATAAAAATCTCAGTCAGACTAGCTGGGAAGGGTCAGGACTAAGGCACCATACTCCCATCTGGAGGCTGGATAAAAAGTTGACTACCACAGGAGTCTATTCTGGAACTCATCCTGCTTAACATGTTCACCAGTGATTTGCATGTTTCTGAGACAGTGGAGTGCACTTTCACACCAAACTGGGGAAAACAGTGGATACATTGCAATGTCATATATAGGCCTGTTCCTCAAACCTATATAGGTTTGAGGAACAGGCCAAAAGGATCCTTATGAAGCTTAATGAGGGGAAAAACAAATCCCTGCATTTAGGAAGGAAATGGTCCTTGCAACGATACAGGCTGGAACTGATGTATGGGGAGAGGCTCTGCAGAAAAGGTCCCTGAAGACAGGAGCATGAGATAGCAGCACCCTGGCTGCAAGAAGCACAAGAAATATCCTGGACTGTCATAGCAGGAGCAGGGCACAGAAGGGATTATCACAGTGGGTGATGATGCACACTGGAATACTGTGCCAAGTGTTGGTCCCCGGGTACAAGACAGAAATGGATAAATGAGCCCAAGTTCAGCAAAAGACCTCCAAAATGTTTGGGAGCAGAAGTCCTTGTCCTGTGAGGAGAGGTGGAGTGAGCTGGGGTTATTTAGCTTGAAGCAGAGCTGGCTCAAGAGGAAATAAACAGTCCTTCAGCATCAGAAGATACAGCCAGACTTCCCAGCCATGAAGTAGCAGTGTGAAAGATGCCAGACAAAAAGCTGAAACAATAAAGGTTCAGACTAGCATTAGGAGAAACTCTTACACCATAAGAAGACAGTCAGACAGTGTAACACACTGCCCAGGGAATATCTCTCCATTCTTGAGGGTTTTCAAGACCCAACCAGATAAAGACTTGAGCAAGAGGTCTGATCTCATAGCTGACCTTGCTTTGAGCAGGAACCTAGGTTGTCCTACCTTACTGGTGACTTGACTGAGCTTTGAGCTAAGTGCTCTCTGTCATTCATGAAGAGAGACTGGAACCTCTGTTGTGCAATTCACACCTAAATGGACTAATCAACCTGCTACTTGGAGACAAATAGGTCTCCAGTACTGCAGAGATTAGATTAAAATCACAGCCTCGGTAATATTCAGATACATTTCTGTGTACCAAAGAAGCAGCAAATATTTGCCTTGATTCTCATTTAAATATAGAAGTGAAATGGAAGTAGGCATCATCTGACCTAATTTTAGTCCTTTGATATATCCTGACATGAAAACATGCAAGAACCTAAATCTATGCAGATTTTGTTGCTACCTTAGGAATTGTGGCTGCACAGTCAGATTTTGGGGTTACTTTCTCTAGGACTTCCTGTGCAGGAAAGAAAGCATATAAAATTTCATGTAGTAAATCATGAAAATTTTAAAGGAGCTTTACAAAATACTGCTGAACCTTAAAAATCAAACACATGGAAGATTTCATACTAAATAAAGAAGCTTCCAACGGTATAGGCAAGAATAGCATGCTGTGACTGCACAAAAGGGAAATTTGCATTGAACCAAGAAATAAACATCCATGATTACTTAAAATATGCATATATGCACATGCACACAGTGCACAAATAGACCAGAGCAAAAAGTGAGGTCCACTTCCTGTTGGTAGAAACGGTAACTGTCTCTGCAGCAGCCCCAGTGGCATTCCTCACTAGCAAAAGGAACTTCCTGGCTTCTCATGCATCCTGATTTTGATACTGTAACATGGGCAGTAAAATAACGTTGGGCAGGTGTGCACCTCTCTCTGCTAAGGTCCAGCTCCCAGAGGTACACTGTGTTCTCCCATGAGTGAGGGGCACCACTAGCCCTAACACTACTAGGAATGTGAAAGGTGACTTCCACATCTTCCTTCTCTATTTCACATAAAGAAGCAGTGTCTTACTGAGAATGACAGTCTCCACCATACAGAAAACTCAATATATTTTAACAACATGCTCTTTCTCTATTTAAAAAAAAAAAAAAAGAAAAAAAAAGAAAACAAATTCCACCAACTACTAAAAAGGTCAATTTCACTGCAGCAAAGGGATGACAAACCATCCTGTATTTCTGCCCTTTCCTTATCATTTTGAAGATGTTCTTCTCATATAATCAATTTCTTTTTTTAAAATACTGCTACATTAAAAAGCTCTTGAAAAAATTTATTCATTTTCATGAGCATTTACCTCTTCCACCAGAATACATAGTGTCAGATTTATTTTGCTTTCCAACATAATCATATACAGCTACCATTGCAGCACAAGTGCCACTTCAGCTCTAGCCTCCTCAGCATGGTGAGCCTTCCCTTGTGCTGTGTGTCCCAGACCGTAACAAAAGCTCTTTGGCTAAGCCATTGTGATAATAAGTCAGGGGTCTGATTGCTAAATATTTCTGCAGGTAAGAAAGAACATTTACTTGTTGTTATTATGCTTACCCTCTATAAAGCAAGAATAATCTCATTAAGATATAATGTTCCCTTTGCCCATTATGCATTTTTCGAGAATGATAGAATTCTGTATTAACAAAATGGTCCCAATTTTTTTCCAAAGGAAAATCTTTCAAAATAGATACTTTAATAAATCCTCAGTCTTTGTAGAATTAGAAATCAAACTTCTGTAATTTCTTTAATAAAGCAACATACTAACTATGCTACAAAAAAATCAAATAAATTACCATTTTTAATTAGGCATAACAAACAATTAAACAGATGACATTTAAAACTAATTTTCGCTACTGGAGAGAACATGATTTAAATTGGTGCTGAGCCTAGCACTCTCCTTGTGGATATTCCTTCAAATGCAGTGACATTCAAAATCATCATAACATTTTCAGAGACAAGTCTATTTCCATTTTCCAGTATTTGAGGTTTCACTTTTAAGCCAAGCTTTTTCAATTACCAAACTTCCGTAGAAATGCTTCATGTCTTAAAGTTTCTGCTCAGCTCCATAGTATGTAATTGCAGAACAGCTGCACAAGTCATACCAACCACTGATAAAAAGGCATTACAAACTTCTAAGGAAATCATATTTATAATGCATAATATTAAAGGCCAAAGAAAATCAGTAGTACTTCAAGGAAAACTTTGGAAAATAGGGCAAGAGCATCTTGGGAAAGTGGTAAATACTGTGCAGCAATGAAAAGATGCAGCTGTCTAAAACATAACTTCCTTACAGCACACTGAAAAGAGAATTACCTTACTTTCGGCTGTACTTTGTCTCCCAAATTAAAGTATTATCTACAGTTAACTGTTTCAAGGACTGGAGTCAAAACCTCTTAGAGGTCCAGTCCAGGAAAGAGTAGGCACTTGTAGAAGTTACCTGATTCTAAGCGCATGGGTCCTCTCCCAGACTTCACATATTTCAATACAGGAAAGATTTGCCCCTCTGAGCTATTTCAGGTGATCCAGAAGCCACAAAAGAAATGGCCTATTTCATACTTTGAAAGCATTCTGTAATTCTTCATTTGTAATGGTGTAAGCAAAGAGTCTGTAGGAATCAGTGGATTAAGGCTCTGTAAAGGCAGTCAGCAATGAAATATAGCAGGTGCACATTTCACTTCCAAGCTTTGCTTAACAATTGTCACCACATGTATACACACTTTTGCAAAGCATCAAATGGTAAAAACACGGTAAAGATGTTTCATATTCACTGAAAGGTGACAGACAAGTTTCTAGAAACTGCAAAATGCAACTGAACATTTCACCCAGATCATTTTCAAGATAAATAAGAAGCCCAAAATAATACCAGGAATTTAATTTTTTTTTCTTTTGCCTGAAAGAAGTAAATGTAGTATGCTATCTTCCTGCTTGGATTCTGTGTGACTCTCATCAGCAGAAATGAGTTCTGTGTATGTGAATTGAGGGTAGAACAAGTCTGACTCTGTATATGCTGTCTGGAGTGTGAGAAGGTAGCAGTAAATCTGCTCTAAATTAAAAATGTGGGAAGCTGAAGTGGCCATTTTTGTAGCTAGCATATCGCTATTGAAAAGGTAGTTGGAGAAAACTGTTTGTGACATATATTACATCCATCAGTTTAAGACTATAGCTAGTCTGTTTTATATTGACATATATAAAAATATATATTAAAAAATACAAAAATAATAAGTTGTTAAAACATTTTAATTATGACATAAATAACTCTTTCTGCTTGAGAAAAAGCCTCAGGGGAACAGTTCTACAGACAAGTCCCTGCAAGGGAAATGCTTCCAGGGAATGCCTCCCTAGACAAAACTCTTGCTAAGCAGAATGCCTCTGGCAAAATGCTTTTGGTAAAATGCTTCTGAAAGGTGATGACTCTCTTGACAAAACCTGTGCTCTCTCTCTCAGAGTGCCCAAAGCCAGGCTTTCATCACAGCAAGGCACAGCCCAGCAGTGGGATGAACTCACTGTCTCTAACCAATAAAAATAAAAACTGGAACAAATTACTGCCTGTATCCCAATGATTATAAAGCCAGAGATTTCCATAATCACAGTTATTACAAATATTTATACTCTGATTAGGTAATAGTGACAAATAACTGTCAGAACTAAGGGATTTATGTGTGATAAAGTTACTGAGAAATAATCATGCTGGAGTTATGCAAATTACTCCTCATCAACCAATCTTACTGTAAGGATTTGCATATGTGATTACAAATGTGGAGTGATACGCATGCAACTCTGAGCTCTGCCTGCCTGAGACAGCTTCTTCTAAGGAGTATATAGTTATCTGGAAAATCCTAACATTATTACACTAGTACTGAAATTTGGTCTTGTTTTTCACCTTCACTGTGTTTATCTGGTACAAGTATATCTGTTAAGAAATTCTTGTGCCACAGAAATCTGAAATCATGTACTCACAACAAACAAGACTACTGTAGTTCCTCTCTTCCTCACTAATCTATTTAATCTCTCACTATCCTCTTTCTGCAGATACATCTCTTGAGGACAGCCTTTTTAGTCTCTGTGAGTGCTACCTCAGAGTGAAAAAGCAAAAAGTAGGAAGTGACCGTATTTACTAAAGCATAGAATAAGGAGATCAGAGCACACAGACAGATGGACATGTTGTATAGATATTCAAAGAACGTAATTTTTTTTAAAATAGATTGATTATGTTCCAAACCATATTCTGCCATAACTAAAATTAATAGCCCTTCTTTTTGTATTAAACCCTTTAGGGCTAGAAAACTGACAACTTTCTAGCAATTTCCTCTGTTTTCAGATTCCTTATCTCTTCTCAATGGTCACTATGATATAAAGAGTGTTGCAACACTAGGTCTTTAGCATTGCAGTAAAAGGCAGGGTGGAGAAAGGAGTACAACTTTACAAAAGATTAGGCTTTTTCACAACTTTTCTACCTAAAGTGCTTGTATATTTGTTTAATGATCAATCTGAATATATTTGAGACATGGAATTTTCTGCACATAATTTTGAAAATGCTGACAGCCTGGAATATCTGGTCACATCATAGTTTAGACCTGGGGCCAGATCCTGGTTCCCAAATCCTGCCATAAACTAAGTGTACAAATTCCCCTTATATTTCCAACAGCAATCCAGCTCTTCAACCTGCATGCGTACTCCTTTAATTATTTTTCTGCTTGCCTAAAATTTTCTTTTGCATTTGAAGTGTGTCTTCCATAAGAACATATCTATCATTAAATAGTTTGTTGTTATCTCTAATGACCTTGTTTGGGAAAACAGCATTTATTCTCATAATGCAGGAACTTTGATTTGTAACATCAGCTTTTACAACACTCATATTTCCTGATTCCACTCCAAAGTATGTTATTCTTACATGGTCATTGTCTATTTGCTTTGGTGTATATATTGTGCCATTCTTTTCTGTTGTTAGTGCATAAATACAAGGAAGAAATTATATGCACAGAGATCTTTGCAAATAGAAGTATCATTGATGACACTTGAAGGTAATTACAAAAAAACCCCTAAGGAAGGTGTTTTGCATTACTAAAGACAATGAATACAGCATTTTCAGATACATGCTTATTCAAATAGTTTAGAACTAGGTACTATCAGAGCTGGGTGGAAAAAGATTTCTCTACCCCAACAATAATTTCAAGATTTCAGAATATTTTCTGTTCTGCATGAGGATGGAAATACAACATGCCCAGTTTTTCCACCAAAAATAAAGCAAATTTATATTTTAACATAGAAGATGTTTCTAAAAGGTGTCAAATCAAAATTAAAATGTTTATCTAGGAACCAAAATGTGTTCAGTTGGGATTGGGGGCTATCTGGGAGTTATATATGTTATATATGTCTGAGATTTTTATATATGAGTTTTTATTTGTGTTTATAAGCACAGAAACTGCTTAATAAATCTGGAAAACTTTCCAGGTTAGTGTTTTAGTGAAACTATACATTTGCATTAAAATTTTTGATTCAACTAGTTATAATTTTAAAAGAAAAAAGGAAATGTTCATCACAAAATTCCAGGCAAGGAGTAGTTACTATTATCCAAATGTTGATGTAGTACTCATTTTATCCCATTTTATCTCTGTGGAGTTTTTATTATTATTTTGTAACAAGTGAATCACTTGTCAATCAAAATAAAATTGCAGTCAATTTCAGACTGTGGTGTTCACTCAAACCAGATATCTAATTAGATGTAGTCAACGTTATGACTCATAAACTAATGAGATATCCCCTTTAGATTCTTTCAAAAAGCAATAAGGAATACCTCACTTGAGAAACCTTTTTCCCACTTTGAACATTAGACCATAGTAATCATGAGATCAAAAGTAATTTATTAAAAGGGTTTATTTCATATGTATTGTATAAACTTACCACATAATATCTTATTAGGAAATTGTGAGTTCTTATATAATACAAAAAAAAATTCAAAGTATCACTTACAAAATTGCTCTTTTATTCCTTTTTTTACATTCAAAAGAAATAAAAACTGTCATTTTATTCTTGACAAAGGCTAACTCTTAAACATAGCAAAGTTCTCTCACAAGACTGAAAAAGTTACAATTCTCATGCCAATACACTAAAATAATACTGGGGATAACATCAATATGCCATGGTTTCTTGGCATCACCAATTCCTTAAAAACTATTTTATTTCAGATTTTAGTTCATTTTTCCTATCATTAAAAATGATAGGAAAAATTCCAGGAATGCATGAGGGTTTCGGTGTTTTTCTTTTTAGAGAAAAGCTTAAAGCTTTTAAAATTAAGCATCTAGAATACTAATGCATAGTTAATATTCTGAATCTACTTCTTTACACTGATTTATTTTAATCTGCTCCTTTTTTTGTTACAAAATGTAAGCCCACCCCCAGAATGACTAATTTAGGCACTGGTGTACATACATTTCTAGTACCTGCTGAACTCAAGTGTAATCAGCGTGACTATGTTTAAACACACCTTGTACATAAAGGTGAGTGCCCTTACCACCCAGCACCAGGGCACTGGCAAAGAGGAGAGGTGGAGTCACTGGGCTGTCTAGTAGGATGCAGCTCAGGAAGGTAGCTCTTGCTCCTGGAAACCTATATTCATTTTGCTTGACATGACCATTGGTGAAAAAATACATAAAAACAAATGCAGCATCTTCTAACTCTCCCCAGTTAGAATCAAGTTGCCTTTGCAGTGGCTCCTTTTGCCTCATGAAACTTGCACTCCCCATTGCCCAAAGGACCATACTCTAATGTGTTGAAATGCCTTTGCTCCATAGAATCATAGAATTATTTATGTTGGAAAGGACCTATAAGAACATCTGTTGTTAACCCAGCACTGCCAAGTCCAGCACTAAGACCATATCCCTAAGCACAACATCTACACATCTTGTAAATAACTCAGGGATGGCAACACAACCACTTCCCTGGGCAACCTGTTCCAATGCTTGACAACCATGCCAGAGGTCTGGCAACAACTTAAGATGAAGAAAATGTGTGGACAGTTCCGACCACATTAAAACAGACTTGTGATACCCCATTTTTCATGCTTGTAATCCCACCAGGTTCCATCCTCAGGAAAGAGTGAAACAAACTGGGATATTTTAGAAGTAAATTTGTCATAATCTCTGCTGCCTACAGATGTCTCTGTTCTCTGCCTCCCTGTTTTGTAGCAGACTCTCACCAGGGCACTGGCGTTTAGTACACCCAGCATCATGGGATGGACATGAAAGCAGGAAAACAGCTACATTCCTGGAAGGAACTCCCCAGAATTTGGGGATTTCCCTTCAAAATACTTGCAAAGTATTCATTACTCCTTTGTTAACTTTCTGCTGCAAGAGCAAGGCTAGTGCTAGGGGGAAAATTTATGAATCCCACTGCATAAAATTAAATCAATGTGCCAGGAGACTGGGCACACAGTCTGGCTGGGGATGACCCAATCAGTCTTATACAAACTTGAGTCTCAAGGTAACTTAAGGGCTAACAAAGAAGGCTAAAGACTACAAACCTGACATTTCAGCTACAAACTACTCTGTTTGGTAAGTCTCAAAATCAGTAACAGTCAAAATGTTTAATCTCTTCTTAATTTTTTAGCAATCTGTTATGCTTCTATACAACAAATACTCTTCCAGACCTCTCTTGGTAACACTGATTTATTTTTTTTTAGGAATAGTACCTATCAAGGATCTCACAAAGTATGTTAGCTGCAATCAGTACTTCCTAAGTGAAAACTTTTATGGCTTTGAACTCAGGAACAGAAGGTTCATGTGACAGCTCAGCTTGATTTGTAATTAATAAATCCACAGGTCACTCAGCAAGAATTTCTACTGCAAAGGATTGTTCTTTCATATATTAGGACAGGACCCAACTGCAGCAAGGTTGAGGCTGGTGGCCAGCTAATTTGGGTAGCACATGATGCTGAGCATCTGCTCTGAAACAGATGCTAAAGCTTTCTAAAGCTAGACACACTCCTCTGTCTAGAGGTCCTAGTAGATGGTGCAAAGAGAGACAGCAGGGGCATACTGGTCCTATTTATACCTATTCCACATATCTCAAGTTCATCATCCCATCAAAATAGCAAGGATCTTTATCAAAGGACATCCATATATATGCTCTACTTCAGACAAGTGGTCTGATTTGTGGAACCCTGGTCACCACAATGGGACAGACCACTCAGAAACTCTGCAAAACACACTTAGAAGAATAAACATTAGTCAAGATGGATCCATCCATCATGCGTGCTTTGGTCTTCACCCAAAATAATTTAAAAACCTGAAAAGGCTGCAAGTCTGCTGGCCCAGTTATTCAAAAAATTCAGAAGCCTTCTGACAGTTTGTCTACTAACTCTTCCTTTTGGCACGTTTACAAGACAGAGATAACATTCTTCAGTAGTTTTTTTTCTGAAAAACTTCTGACTTACTCTGCTGAAATTTTAATCTTAAGCTATGATAATGTGTCAAAAGCCAGTTAGAAAAATTAACTCAATGGGCAGCATAATAGGGATAAATCTTTTTCAAACTAATTCACATTAAGATATCACAAATGAAATTAATTTTACTACAGTTTTTAGTAAAAATGATAACTATTCAGTCTAAAGACAAAGAGCTTAGATGGTTGTGTGTAGATAGACAAATAAATGTAAGTCTTATGGATAAAGGAGACCCAAGGAACACACACACTTTGAATCCTTGAGCATTGAGAGGCTATTTTAATGTTATGTTTTGCCTACTTTTCCTGTCAATGTTTTCATTTAATCTTAAATGACCTGCCAGAACAGGGGCCAACTATCACTTTTGTGTTGTGGACATCTAAAAAATGAAAAGACTATAGTTACTTCACACACACTAATTAACTATCACAAGTGAAGAATTCTGAGTCACTACAAACAGCAGCCAGTTTTGAACTTGGAGGTGAAAGTGTGCATACCACAAAGCTCAAAAATGTCAGGGAGTTATAGTAACATCTGGCTCTCAAACGAAAGAGATTGCTTCTGGTGTTGAGGAATGGAAGAAATCATTGCCCTCTGGTGGCCAAAATGGCATTTTCTTAGCATCAAAATTTAAGCAGGATATATAGGGACAATAATCCACTATTTCATATGTACAATGAAAAATCTTAAAGGACACTAATTTTATTAATATTGGTATAAATGGAGAATAGTATGGTCCTGTCTTGCATAGTTTTAGGAGAGAAGCTCTTATCAAATCCTTAATCTAGATGCGGCTTTTCTCCCCTTACCAGAGTTCCTCTAGTTCAAATTGAACTTATATGAACCATACACCCACAAAATGTACTACCCACCTTAATTCAGTGTCAGGAGCAAAGCTCATTTTCAGCACCTAATCACCTCTATCAACAGTAATTTAAGCATAGCATTTAAACAAAGTAATGCATTATTATATCTGTGTCTGAGAATGCTGCTTTTTCTAGACAGCCCTACAGATGGATGTGAAGTACAAACTCAAGCAACACAGCCAATCTAGCAGTGGTTCTTGTATGGGGGACAACCACGCAGGCTTCCTGCAGTCCGCCCACAGGCAAGGCCCAATTACTTTGCTGCTGCCTGGGATGCTGGGGTGAGAAGAGGGCTTTGTTGTGCTACAGGAAGAGAGAAATAAAACTCCTTCACTCTGCTGAGGGCATATGCACACTCTGTCCTTGTGCCATATGAGAGAGTTCAGAAAGGACACTGCATTCTGTCGCACAGACTGCCCACACGCATGCTCTGCCTTTGTGTTAGCAAAGACTGGTATAACAAACACACAGCACAGCACGCTACTGACCACCATCTCACACACCAGAAGGCTTCAACCAATCTTTAATATGAGCTCTGTGATCTTCACCAAGCATCTGTTGCTGTCGTGGTTGCTCATCATTTGACAGAAACTTCAGCAAGACAAATCCTTTAGGTTGGCTCCTTGTTAAAGGTCACAACTGTTGTATGGACACTGCAAAGAACCTCACTTCTCTCACAGCCCACCTGAACAGGTCCCACTGCAGCTGAGTGCATCTCTAGAGCTCAGTGCAGAAAGTGGGGCTCCTAACCACCCTTTTATGACCCCAATTATTCTAAGCACCACTCCTGTACCTAGGAAACTCCCAGGGAATCTGTATCCAAGAGTGAGTTTAGCAGCATACACATTCATTCTATCCATGGGCAATTTAAAGGCTTCTGCTTAGAGGCTGGTTTAGACCACCAATTTTCTTGGCAATTAATACTTTAATTTCATTACTTTTTCTTTTAACTTCATTCCATCACTGTAATTACAGATTTTTATCACTATTTTAAGCATAGAATAGAAATGGCAGCTGAACAAAAACACTTTACAAGAAAGGGAGATAAAAGAAAAAAATGACAATCCTAGCCAAAACAGAGCAAATACAGAAAATGGATCATCTAGGAAGCTGCCTGTGTAAGAAAGGAGTCAAATTAAGCAAGACAAAGTAAAGGTTATGGTCTTTCCAATCCACCAGGTGGTTTTATTGAGTTCTTTAAGGAGATAGAAACAGGACGGGCAACTCCTTCCTTAAAGGAAGGGTAAGATCTTTATCCTCCAGTCTTAATGCTTATTCACATAAGCAGTTACTTATTTATGTCAGAAGACGATTTTTGTGTTGCACAACTGACTTCTGTGTTCACATCACTTGTAAGCTTAAGCTGTACTTCCTACCTATTTAAATATGGTTTTTATTAAGTAAACCATTCTTGTACCAAAACCTGTCCATTTTATCTAAGCCCAAGTATCAAAGCATTAAACTTCATATACTGCACCAATTAGAGATGTGAGGTGTCTACCTGTGGTTTGTTTTTGTCCAAGTGTTCTAAAATGTGGCATACTTAAAATGAATCTCAATTTCTGTGAACGTAATTACCTTTTGAAAGAACAATTACAAAGGCTAACAACAAACCCAGAACCACAGAATCAGATAAAAATTATGAATATTGTATTGCCTACAACAAATGAATAATGTTTTTTCCAAGTATATCCTGAAATACAATTGTCATCTCATAGTGCTATTCATTTCATTGGAGAATTAGAAGCTTATTGCACTTTGGAAAGCACTTTTTAATTTAACAGGTAAACAACTTAGATGGTTTTCTTCTGTCATTCTCAACAATCAAATATGCTTTATTCCAGCTATGCCAACAAAGTCCTAAGTGCAAGCAACATTCCTATTGATTGCAGTGCATAAAAATAGTAATCAAGCACTTTAGGATGTGTTCCAGTATCTGGGGTTTCTGGAATATTGACATTGGAGTAGATGTTATGGAATGGTTTTGAAACCACTAGCATTTTAATAAACATCAATGCAGGTTTTAAAATTGCAATTATTTCCCCTAATTGTCCTGAAATTAAGAAGTGAATGAACAATTACTTCAAATTTATGGAGGTGATGCTAAAACATAAGCATGTATCTTCCAAAAATGGGAGCAGTGCCTCTTTTTTAAATGTTACCCACAGCAGATATACACAGAGATCATTTTTGGAAACACTATCTTTTATTTTTATTCCCAAATACAGTTAATTTTAAAATATAAATACAGTTATTTTTGAAATATTTTCTGCAAGCTTATAAGTAATTGCCAATATATTTTTTTTTTTTTGGTGAGCTGATCCTGTATGGGCATGTTTCTTATAGTAAATAATAACAGGAGCATAAAATACCCTTAAAAATATGACTGTGATCTCATCCACACCATGTAAGCTTTGCTCCGGGAATTTCTTTGCAAAGTAGTGTTAAATCTTTGCCTTATGGTAAAAAAAGTGTGCCTTCTGCTTTAAAGCTGTGTGAGATGCTTGTGCTAGGGAAGACTCAGCAGAACAGAACTGCACACATCAGCAGGACCCTGAGCATTGCATCAGGAAAATCTCCCAGGGAAACAAGAATTTCATCTGGAGCAGCAAAGGCAAGATGGGGCTTTACTGAGGGGCAGTGTGCTGGTGTGCCTGAGAGGGGCAATGGCTGCAGGGTGTGTGGGTGGCACAGCCAAACCCTCGCAGCTGCTGCAGTACCAGCTGGCTGAGTTTATCTCAGGTAACATTCCCTTTCTGAACATATTGCAGCAAAGGCAGGGTTTAGCAGGTTCATCAGGCCAGACGGTTTGCCCCTCAGTTTAAATGGATTTTCTTAAATACTGTACATCACAAACAGATGCTGTTACACCCAAAGATATTTTGTTTTGTTCTAAATATAGCTCATAAGGACTCTAAAGGAGTTCTCATAAGATTGTTTTAAAACTTCAAAAGATGAGCCAATTTTCAGAGCAACCTGGCACCTTTCAACAAGCCATACTGCTCTTGCAGTGGTGCTGAGTCCATTCCACATCCTGTGGATGTAGATACTCTGGTTACATCACCCAAACACTCTCACAAGTAGCTGTTAGGTTACTGAGCGTAGAAGAGGTTAGCTGAGGTCCCTGGTTTAGGTTATCTACTTAAAGATGGCATCGCTTCTCTTTAAATTTCCAAGCTCCCTCACAGGCACCTCAAAATGAGCCAACTTATTTAGCTGTCTTCTCAGCTGAAGACAATCCAGCTGCATGCAGATGGTTTGTCTACGATGGCAACACCATAGAAACACAAGACACAACATTCAATTTGAAAGGTTTGTGAAGAGAACACTCTGAGGGGATGATAGTGTGAGATTTTAGAATCCAAGGCTCAAATGTCATCTGAATATTTCTCTTAAAAGTATTACTGCTTTTGAGCCAAAAGCTATGTAAACTGCTGGGTAAGACTCCTCAAATAATTGAGAGTTAGGATTTCTTCCCTCTTTTACTGGAATTTTTTGTGATCAATAGAAAGGTTTCTATTCACATTTTCCTTCAGGTTTTTTTTTTTTTCATTTATATACAGAGTCTACAGCCACTCTGATTAGGAAACTTAAAAAGCTTAGATGTTAGCTGCTTAAGTTCTTAAGATTTAACTTCTTAAGACCATATAAATTTAGATCCTTTCTGCTGTGACATTCATCCAACAATTCAAGCAAATACATTTTGATTTTTAAAATAAGAAGAAATGAATACAATTAATGTAATTATGCATCTGCAAATACTCAGAACTGTACTTTCAAAATTCTTTCTTTAATCTCAAGTATATAATACACATTTATTTCCAATGAAAGCTTTACTAGCAAGGTGAACAACCTCAGAGCAAAGCTGATCAGCTCTAAGAGTCTTCCAGACTTCATGTTTCAACCACATCTCTGTTTGCTGGACTGTTAAACCAAAAGAAGTGCAGAGCCAACAGTTCCTTTCCCCCACATCATGACTCACAATTATTTTTTCTGATCTAGTACTGACATGTAAATGCCTTCTGTGAAAACTAGACATAACTTTTCTGTGAGACTGACAATGAGCAAATATCTGGTGCAGTTCAAAGGCATAAAAATTACAAATAAATTAGCCTATGTCATGCTGTTTTCAGACACTGAAATATTTTAAGAGAAATTTGGGTTTCATTGAAACACCAATATTTTAGCCCACTGTCAATTTTTTAATGCATTTTTATTCCTTAAAATTGATCCAAAATTGATCACTTCTGGATCTAGTGTTTTCAGACAATTCTTATGTCCAGGTTGAGAAGTACATGCCTGAATATGATTGAATTTAAGTACTGTAAACATGAGACAGGTGCCTAAACTGAACAAAAGAATCAGGATAGAATAAGAGTGCCTAATTCTGTCCTCAGGATTGCCTGGGCAATCCTCTGCTACTTCAAGAGCTGTATTATATTGAACTGCAAGACTTAGATAAATTAAAAACAAAAAGAGCTATTATCTGTTTTAAGCAGATCATATATCAATAAAAGTATTAATATGACTATCTATCTAGTCCACCCATCTGTCAGGACAGGATTATCTTTTAAAGGGCATTTTCTGCCACTTTGCTCAGTCCAGGTTAGATGTCACATGAGATATGACATATTCCTTTCTCAGAGGGCCAGTTGGTCTCAGAAAATATTGCAGACATAAAAAAAGATAGTCAAGGTCAATGATTATTTACTTTATTTCGTTTAATTGCTTGCTATAAACTCTAAGGCCACCCTAAATCATTCAGAATCATTTTTCTGCAAATATATAGTTCTTGGAATCTTATCTTTCCTCTTGATAAAGAAAAAGGGGCAAAACTTCCCATGACATGGGTTCGGTCACAGGCCTTCTTGGAATTACTGCTGCATCCAACCAATTTCAACATAGCCTGAAATGGCTGACTTTTTTGACACACACTATTCAGGCCTATAAACTCTTGTAAAATTTAATTTCAAGTTGATCAGCCTTCTGTTTCTATGATTTCTCCTGTTTCCTAACTGGGGCTTCTGTGTGTGCAAATCTCTTGTGAAGACAACACTCCTGGAGAAGCTGCCTGCCACACTGCTGAAACAGGACCAGAAAAGGAGACATCACACTCTCCTGAGTTATTTGATGCTCTTCAGTCTCATGTTGTACACACTGCTTTTGCTCTTTTCCAACACTGCAATCACGCATCAGATTTGCTTTCTGCTCCATCCTTGTGTTTTCCAAGGTATTTAATATTGTAATTCTTTTGCTTTGCATCACAAAGAATGCCAGTATATTTTCCCAAACTGGAATCCATTAAATTCTGAAAACTAGGGAAAGAAGGCTAATTTTCCTCATTTTCATGCTTATTTTCATAAGATTTCTGTCCTTCTGCTAGACAATTACCCTTAATTTATTATGAATATTTATAAAGATATATTTATTTATATTTTATTATTTTAAATAAAAAAATGTTTATTTATAGTTATTTTATATCTTTATTATCACTTATTATATTGTTGTTGTTATTATTATATACCTATATTTATTACGCATGTCAAAAGACTATTCAAATTAGCATTAAAATCAGGATTTCATGAGACATCGTAAAAAAGCTTACTAATGCCTAGCTTCATTGTATCAGGCTGTCGTTGTGCCAAGATCAACAATTGCCTTTGTGAAGCTGTCATTACAAGATCTCTTAAACTTTACAGACCATTAAATAGTTTTTTAGGCATTTAAGCTGGAAATTGCATATCTGCTGCACAGTAGAAATACAACAGACTTCACTGAGAGGCTCAGTAGGAAAGAGATAGAAAGTGTCTCCCTTTTGGGAGTTCATACGGATTTCCCAGCAGCTTTCTGAAAGCTGGGAACCTCAACCCCATCCATATGTGGATCTATTTGACATAATCACACATATAATTTCTTTTCTTTCACTCAGAGACACCCACAAATTCCTTCCTTTTGTTCCCCAAGAGTCAAGCAGTTATGCGACACAAAGTGTGCTCAGGCACCATCCAAAGTCTGGATGCTATTATGCCAGTTCCTCTTACTTAACAGTCTTTTGGCAGCTTTTGGAATGAACGTAACAAGGCTAAGGACAGATTTGTCCTGGCATACAATCCTCCACACGGTAGAAACCACAGCGAGTCCCTTGGCACAATTATGGCTCCATTCGACAGCTACCAGCTGTGTTCAGTCCTAACTTGGGAATAACCTGGGCCGCTGCTGGCCATCCAGGGCACCATACTTTGCTGTATAGGTGTGAGCTACTGGCATAGAGGACAAAGATAAAAATATAAAGGCTGAAAAACAGAGACAAAATAGTCCAAACCAATTTTGTACATATTTTACAAGGAACAAGATCATCCAATTTCATTCACCATCAGGATTTATGCTTAATCCTGATTTCCAGAGGTCTATGATATTATTTGCTGGTTAAGCCGAACTAAGTGTTGACAGATCTGACCTACTGAATGTAGGAATGGATGAGATTTATGGAATTTCCTTCTCTGTGTCTCAGCCAGGACAAAGACCCATGGTAATGTTCTGTGACCTTATAAGCTTCTATAAGGTGACATACCTCTGTTCTTCTTTCATCTCAGTGTTCAAATTTTCCAAGTAGTCATTTTTTGCTTCATTTTCTTTGTTCAGTATAACTGCCTTACTACTTTAGCTCTTTAAATCTTTCCTTTCTTCAGACCACAATAATTTCTGTTGTTCACCTTAGAAATGTTGCTCCAGTTTGTTCACATAGCAAGAAAAATATAGGTGAAAGAACATACAAAATTTTGACATAAACTGCCATCTCTTTCCTCCATGTTGTGATACCTTCATGAGAGCACAATGAAATCACCCTGTTCTTTTCTATAGCTTTATCACATAACACACTTCTTCTGTTTTTTGGATAGTAGTTGCTATTGTCACTTATCCCTTTTTTATCTGTCCTGCTACAGGGCAATGCCTTTTATTTTCCTGAGTCTCTGGTGCCATCCCTGTTGCTAGAGGTCTTTGTAAGTGGTCAGACGTTTAGAGAGTCTCAGTGATTAAGCATCATCTGTAATGACTGATTTGTCTCTGTTTGCATTTTCCAAGTATTCCCAAATCTGGTTTTTTTATCAGTAGCTGTTGTTACATGATCTCAAATGTCTTCCAATTGCCAAGCTTTCCTCTTCTTTCCATTTCTTGCTAAAGGTAATATTAAGAAAGTACTTGAATCCCCTGAGTCTTTTTAGGTCACATTTAATTTTATATGTGTCTTATTTATTTTTTAGCTCCCTTTGTCTCAAATCTATTTTTCAAGTTATCTTAGTTTCTTCTGGAAAGCCTTGTATAACTGAGTCATTTCTGAGAGTCAAACTGCATAGCTACCCCTTCCAATTCTCTACTTTTTCCACTTCAGATCATTTTTTAGGATCTCACAGATTTGAAAATTGGAAGCAATTATGCTATTTGGAAGGAATACATTTCTTGCTCTACTTTTCATGTGTGAAGGTTCACCTGCTTATCTTTCAATGCCATCCTCAGCTCAAAAGCATTCCCTTCTCCAGCTTGGCAACCACTACTCCAGACAATACTCTCTTTTTATTTCACCTTTTACTTATTGTTTCTTAGTACTGTCTGTCTCCAGTCTGGGCTTTTGTGCTGCAGCAATCACAGACATGTTGGCAAGGGTGAAGGCAATAATGATGCTAATGCAATTTAATATAGCTCCAAAATAGATGTCAGGGATTTAAAGGAATCTAGTAACATGTCTTATTTGTACAATATCTTAAGTGAAAGTACTCTTGCCTACAATCTACCTTTCCCTTAATTTTGTCTTTTTGGTATTGGTGTTTCCCAGAAAATATATATGATTGTCAAAAAAAGCAAAAAAGTTTAAAAAACTTTGTGAGACTAGTAGACTCTAGGCACATCAACAGTAGAAAATGGAGTAACTTTTCAAATCACATGCAGTAATGCAGATGCAAACCAGTCATTTGTTTAATATGGAAGGCTTAAGGTTCATCTTTTATGGGAAGGGTCTCTCAGGGTAGGAAGACTTTTTCATTTGATTAGGGAGAAAAACATAACAGAAATAAAACCAGAGCAGAACCAGACATTGCATAAAGCACAGCTTGCAGAGTCCCATTGTGTATCTATTTCAGAGACAAATTCCTTTGACAAGAAGAGGCCCAGACAGTTCAATGAATAACATTTCTCGATGAAATGATAAACAAGTTGCTGTAATAACCTCACAATATCTCTGAATGCTGTAGGATATTAAATCTGCTTTTCTGCTTTTGCAGAGATAAATCTATTTTCAAAAGAGTATCCTTTCAGGTAAAACTTTACTCATGTCCAAGACATCAGTAACTTTAATTTCTAAGCTATGTCATTTGACACGGTGACACTTCTCCCATTGAAATTGCAGCCATAATATTATCATCATCATCATTATTAATTATTATTATTATTAATATCAGACAGGAGTAAACCAAAAATTATCCTGTTTTCTAAGACATGTGGACTTAAATTTGTTCCCTCTTCTTTCCTGCTACACCAAAGTCACCATTTTCATCTTCTCTCACCCCTCTCCATGTTTGAAGCTACCTCACCCAGAAAATACAGACCATATCCTTTAGCATGGTCCTGTGATATTCACTCGTCTGCCAGCTGCCAAGCAGCAAGTGAATGATAACAGCTAGAATTTCAGTCCTGGATACATGTGATAGCCCAAAATCCCTATTAATACTCATTCCTCTAAAAGAGGGCCGCATCCTTGGTTTGTACATTTTCCAAAGCCATCACGAGAACTATAACGCCGAGAGAAAATTAAAGCAAAAACTTTCAAATTCCTTTTGTGTTTTTGAATACTTGAGGCTCCCAAACTACTTCCAGAACTGCCAACCCCTTTAACATAACCCTTGGTGATGACAGAGCATTCCCAGCCACACCAGATGCCCTTACTGCATCAAGCCAGAAGTTCATCCTAATAGGGCTGTTACTGAGCAATGAAACTTGAAAGGCACCTGAGGATATTGGCAAGGAGAAAATGGGTTTGCTTATGAAAAGTGTGCAACTCCAAATCTTTCCCGTTGATACTAACCCATGAACTGCAGTATTGCTCAAATGCCACACTTAGAAATTTGTCTCAGGAGTGCAGAAACCATCTGTTCAGAAGTACTCACAAGTAAATGACCACCACTATTTTTCAGTCTAGGCAGCAGGTCTTCAAGTAGTCTGCCTCACCCCCTGCCTGTGGCAAATCTGACTTCATTGCTTTGTTCTGCAATGGTTTTGGCCAAATTTGAATTGTAGGTCAAATGCCTGCAGTTGTTGATTTCTGAATTTTTCTAATGTTTTCTGTTAAAATCTTTTGACAGCTCAGCCCAAGCAGTTATCATCAGATAATGAAGCACTCACCACCAGATAATATAGCACTCTGGACACAAAATACTTAAATGAATTTTTTGAAGGTACTTAGCAGGTCAGGTAGTCTATCAGATTGGGTAATTCATGAGCTAATTTTACCTTAATGAACCTACTTTAAGTGTGCACAGCCAAGGTCAGCACATTAAGATGTATTTCTCATGTTCATGGAAGAAGAAAATATTTTTGGAACCTAACTTTTCCCGTAAGACAACCGAAGTGAAAGTTCCTCTCTATTAACTAATATGGGAATAATAGAAAGGATACAAGGATACCCATTTCCCATCTTGCCATGATGCCCAAGGAACTACTTCAACATATTGTAAGAAAAGATCACAGGTATTAGCTGACAAAGTACACAGTTAATTTTACTTGGAGTGTGACTCTAGTAACTACTTGGTCTAGCACTTTGGATACCAACCCTCATAAATTCCAGCTTCATACCAAACACAAATCACACGCAAAACAGCTGCAGTTCCCCTTACTGTAGCATATTGGGACAAACCAGAGGTCTTTCTTAGGCTGTGGTCAGCAACAAATACCTCATGAAAGAGCAAGATAATCAGCACATCTTCTGCCTTTGCACCTCAACAGGTCATCTCAGACTAGTGTGGGGAATAAAGGGGTTATGGTAATACTAAGGGGACATACTGCATTTTGCTTCACCTCCAGTAATGACTTTAAACACCACTTTGAAAGACAGGATGAGGCCAAAAGAAGAAATTAACAATTAACACTTTGCCTTCTTGAGAAAAAAAGTCCTTACAGAGAACAAAATTCACACATATGCAAGAAAAATCACTACTTAAGCTCTACCTAATTATGCAATTAATGTTTCCTTTCATAAAGTCCTGATCTGATCTTCTTATATATATAGCTCAAGCAATTATTTATTTGGAATACCATAATTGTAGTACCTTCATCACAGACTGGACATTTACTTGTTTCAATAGAATTACTGTAACCAGTAAGTTAATGTAAGCTCATAACAGAGATGCCATCATTACACAGATTTATGAGAAGAGCACTAAACATAAAATTGAGGTAATTGCCTGTGTGCTGCCAGGCTATTTTGCCAGTTAATATAAATAATATCATTCTCAGCATGAGCCACCAGAAGGACATCATCCTCAAAACTAATTCCTCACCTGCCACTGTCAGAAATTTTCACTATAAACTTGATGAAGAATGTGTTGCTCAGTGCTACAGAAAATCATATATTATCAGGGAAAGGTGGTTACCTCAAGTACCCCAAACAAGCTGTTGTTTTGTTATGTTACCACATAAAATTGATTTAATGCTGCAATTTTCCATTTCTCTCTGGACCACAAACTGCTAATTTATTAGTCATATACATTGAAATTTCTCTTTTCCATTTATGTATAAATTTCCATGAGCAAACTAAACAGACAGTATTTTTTGGCTCATTTTTAAAACTTAAAAAAATAAACCCAAGTGAGGTTCTGCTACTCAAGCTATTCAAATGGGTCCTATGAAGCAAGCAAACATTAGAAGCCATACAAAAGATAAGAGATAAAAAAGGTTGGCACAGACATAATAAAGACTTACTTGTTTCCTTGGCTTATAAGAAAGGTTAAACAAAACAGTTTTTTGTGCTTTCTTAGTAAACAGTGCAAAAGTGAATTTGAATGAATACTACAGTATGTATTTGATTTTTTTATTCAAATTTAATTTGTAGCTTCTTTAATTTTTTGAACTGAAAAGGAAAAAAAAAATGAACCGCATGTCTGAAACAGCGAGTCTGGAAATTTCTGACTGCCAAAATTTGCACAAGAGCAAAAGCAGGTCCCGCAGCACACAGGAATGCTTGTCTGTGACCAATCTCCTCTTTACCTAACAGCCTCAATGTTTACTGCCATGAAGTTTAAACATTGTTTTAGCTGAACAAAAGAGATTTAAAAGCCTATCACACACCAGTGCCTCTGAGTCTTCTGAAATACAGTATAATGCTCTGAACACAATCACTGGATCACTGTCATGCTCTTGGAACAGCAGGACCCAAACTGTGGCATACAGAGATTAATCCATGACTCACGTCATGGACTTCTTAAAAGTAATAGTGAGGCATAGCACAGGTGTAGCTGAGAAAGATCTCGAAGACCTGAAAAAGTAATGAGCCTAATGGCAAATTACACCATGCTTGATTGCTCTGCAGCCAATTCCAGAGTGGTGCAAAGTGCTTTAAAGCCCAACAGCATTTAGGAGAACTGCTAAAGAATAATGAGTAGACCCTGTTAAAGCTAGGGATTCCCAAAGCAAATTTTGTTTGTTCCAATAAGGTTCATGGTACTGGAAAAGGGCTGATATTATTATCTTACAGGGTAATTAACCACTGTAAGACAGCCGCATTAATAGTACTCATTCCCTTGCAAAAGAAAGTTGCAAAGGGACTATGAATTTTGCAAACAATCTCCTATCTTCCCATCACCCTGCATGTACCAGAAACCTCTCAGGTGAAATGAATAATCAAATGAGATGTTAATACCCTTTTCAGGAATAACTTCAATATTCTTGAAAACATCTAATAAATGTAGAAAATTTCAGGGCAAATAACTTTCTGATACCTAGTACATCTGTTCAAGACTGTAGGTGTGGTGAAGAAAACATTAAGCATGGGAGTTTATATCTTGCTATTCCATTACACCCTTTATAATATTGCGTTTCCTTATAAAGAAGAATATTTTCTGTCTGTTTGGGGAAATGGAGGGTTTCCAGCCTGAAAAGACATTTCAAGTGCAAAGAAGCTTGAGACTTTATCTATCTCAAAGTCAAGCAGCAGAGATGGATTTCAGGTGCCGAATGCTTTCCAGCCAATTAATCTTTTAAATAGTCCTCTGGCTCGGGACCCTGCAGGCCACAATATTGCAGTAGTAAGTTAGTATTGCTCACATGGTGGTTGCCGGCTGAAACAGATGTATCTTCTGTCCTCAGCCTCCTGCTGCAAGAGCAGTGCCTTGACACTACCACACTGTCTTCTATCCCTTGAATTTCAAGAATAAATTTTGTGATTTTATGGCTAATTTTCAAATATTCTAGCAGACTGGTCTCTTACAACTTTGCACGTGTTACTGATCATTAGGATTAAAGCACAAACTAAGCAGTAGCTGTTCTCCTGCTCTCATGATAAATCATGATTTTGATAAGACTCGCTACAAGACAATTTTAGCAACAACTTCTGGATCAAGTCAGCATTTGCTAAATCACTTTTGCTTTTAGTTATAGAAACAGAATTTTATATTGCAGGATACATAACATGAATAATCTTGACCCACAAATTCTATTTCTTTTGTCTCAGTGTGCATACCTTGAAATAGCTCGGATGACTGAACTAACAGGAAAACAATACATTCAAATGATACAACTGGTATCCTCTTGCTAAGCTGATGGCAGGAATGTAAGATAGCACAACCAACAGAGACCAGGTATATTTACTGTAATTTTCTTTGTAGGTTTCCTCCCTGACACAGTCTCATTTTCTTGCCTTTCACATGTTCTCTACTTCTTCCTCCCATTTGCTCGTCTCACTGGAAGGCCATCAGAGACCTTCTGGCTAATACAGAGATTTCAGCTCCCACCAGCATGCTCTGTTTATGTCTCACAGATATTCCTTGAAAACCTTAGAAACAAGCTGGATAAGTAAAAAGGTTCAAGGAAAACTGGCTGCAACAACCCTTCAGTTTCTGACTCATAATTGGGAAAGGAGTACCCAGAGTGGCTGTAGAGGAACACTGGTAACCTGGCAAGAAAATATTTCCTTAAGAGAAACAGGCATTGGCATAAGAGCAATATCAGCAGTAGCTAGCAGAGAAGGACTTTTCCCCATGGACCTTCCTTCCCATCCCAGAGCATAAGCTTATCGAGACAAACCCCAAGCTACCTAATTTACTATCAATGTAAAGAAATAAAATTGAAAATATATATAGATATATGTAATTATGATAGTCTTATTAAATAAAGTATGCTTAAGGTACCTTACAGAATGACATGTAATTCTGAGATTTATACAAGTCAATGCTGTTACCTTTACAACTCAAAGTCTTGCTAAAAAGACGTTGAATTTCATTTGGCAAGACCTATTTTCCATCTCACCATGTGGGCTGGCATTCAAGATACTTCATTGTACATTAATACTGGTTTATATCAGTTACATTATTTTGCCCTTGGCAGGGACTGGTTGCCAGTTTTGCCTTCTTTTTCCCTCCTTTTCAAAATATTGGCTTATTCTAGTTCCCTGGAATAGCTCATGGAATAAAGCATTACTTAGCAGGAGGGATAAGGCAGACAAAGACATTGCCTGACAACAGGAAATAAAAATCAATTTTTACAATCTACACAATATTAGCAACCCTACTACCTTCTAAGCACTGCAGTAAGCCAGAGGGTGTTGAAGACCCCAGCTGGGAGTCTGAGTGCCCAGCCTGCTCCCATGCTCACACCTGTGAGTATGCCTAACATATACAGCACAAATCTTTTGGGGACGTCTCACCCAGCACGTCTCACTCCTCTTTTCATGCTTCTCTTCCTAGCAGGATCTCAAGTGAAAAAACCACCAGCTCTCTAGTGCTTGAACCTTTTTTCCTCAGTTTTCTAATTTAAATTATAGTGAATGCTAGCACACAGTGTAAGCAGGTGAAAAGGGCTGCTGCTATTTAAGTCCTGTATATTAATCACCTGTGGAAGATTAATAATAATAGTAATAATAGTGATGATGACGATAATAATAAGGGATAATAATAAGCATGATAAATAACTACTTGTGCAAATTGTAACTGAAAATTAAATGTTAGTTGCATGCATACATCTGATCCTTTGCTTTGCAAACATGCAATAATTGGCAAGTATCTGCAGATGTGCTGTGAGTGCAACTCAGGTAGGCTCTGTCGTACTGAAAGAAAGATTTTAATGAAATAAATGTCAAGATGATTTCTTGGATGACTGCTTACACTAGGATTTGATCTCTTGTTTATACTTGCTTAATATCCATAAATTATGGCATATGTTTCACAAGCATGTAATTACACTTGTCATTCTGTGTGTTAAATTCCTAAGCACTGCAGACAAACTGTGCCGTGATAGATGGCCAGTTCAGACATCATTTGCAGCAAGTTAAATGATTTTCAAAAAAATACCACATGCAGCACTGTAAAATGATCAAGGATACATAGAAATAATGTTACTTTTGGTTTTATCAGCAGCAGAATTTTATTAATTTTGCTTTTCTACTGGTGCTTACTTGATAATCCTTTGCTTAAGAATATATTAAATGCTCTTAAGATTTTCTAAGACAGGTCTGTAGCTGCACTTTGCATTTTGCAGTATTACTATCAAGGTTTGTTAGAGAGAGTTTTAAGTCATTCGTGTGATCACCATCCACACCAAAGTTCTATACTGGCCTATGTGATGAAAAGACCTAAATATTCCTTTCATTTTTTCCTAAGGTAACAATAAATGCTTCTAAATTTACACCACTCTGTAATGCTTTCCAGCAGTAACCAAAGGAAGAGGAAACTTCACATATCATTTTGCACTAAATTTCAGTGAGTCACTTAATGCCCTTACGCCAGCTCCAGACATTCCCATTGGAATGGAAATTGAGCAGTGGATGGAAATTGAGCCTATACCCACAAGAGAACCCTTGGCCCAGGGTACTGAGATGTGTGTCCTGCAAAGCCAGCTCTCAGCTGCCACAGCCTTTCCTGCACAAAGGACAACCTGCCACTGTAGGCAGGGTGGATGATTTTTAACTCTTTGGCTAAGGGTAGGCTGCTGCAGCACATCAAAGATTTGATTTTTGCAAACCAAAGCAAGGGCCCTATTTGATGCATTGCCAGGTAAACTTTGATGATAATATTAGCATGTGCATAAAGTGTTTGATGCATAGGGCAGCTCTGCTTGTCCAAAATGTACAGCAACTTCGATCTAGTGATATTGCATTTCTCATGTCCTCAGGTGCCCTGGTGCAGTGCCCAGAGGTGCAGCTGGCACTGCAGAGCACTGCCTGCTCTCAGTTCTCAGGCTTCTGCCATCACATTTTGTTCTTCTTGGCATGTGACATGGTGCAGGTAGAGTACCAATTCAGCTCTTAAAAAGTGGGAATAAGTATGTGTATAATGTTTTTTCACTTTTTTTCCCCCTTAGTGTTTAGAACAGAATCTTTCAATAAAATCAGGAATATTCATGTAGATATCCAACTCCATAACTTCATTATTTTTAAGTCAGTGGATCTGAAAAGTGTCCCAAATAAATTCTACTGCTGTATTATTTAATTAGGACTTGCAGAAATATTGGCTGTATGCTGCCCTTGCCTCCTCCTGACCTCTCCACGTCCTGAGACTTCAGTAAAGGAATGCCATTCACTGTTTAGAAAGACTAGTATGTTAGATTTGAAAAAAAAAAAGTTTCCATCATAGTCCAGTTTTTGTTTTATTTTTCCATTTTGCATTATTTTTATGACTCATTTTCTGTGTGTTTTAATATTTTCATGGTCTGTAGTGTATTACAGGGAGGAATCTGAAGCACTGCTGCAAATAGGAAGTGTGAAATTAAATACATTATTTATTGTTGTAAATCAGTCTGCCTTAATAACTGTAGTAAATACAATATTCACAACAGTCTGAAGAATGAAAGAATGACAAATATCAATGTCAATAGCTGCTGTGGGAGTGTTCTCCAGTGTTCTCTATTCAAAACAAAAATTTCTACGTTCCTTCTATAAAGTCTTACATGTAAAACA
The DNA here is from genome assembly GCA_013401135.1 of Cettia cetti. Lineage (NCBI taxonomy): Eukaryota > Metazoa > Chordata > Aves > Passeriformes > Sylviidae > Cettia > Cettia cetti. Next base: position 49,567 of record VZUI01021092.1, read on the forward strand.
AATCAAAACTAATTACAAGCCTGTATATCAAGATCTGTATATCTACATTTTATGAGAGTAAGTAAATAAGAGAGTCCATGGCAAAGGTTTTGCACTGCAGATATATCAGCCCTAAATACTGAAGGAGCTGCTTGGCATTTAGACAGTTCAGAACTGAGATGGTCAGTGCTGTGTAGCAGGAGGTGGTTAGAAACTCCCAGTCTTTGAAAACCACTGCATCTTCATCTATGACTAGCAAACATACGTAGACACTTCCAGAAGTCCACTTCACTCATGTGGGACAATTCAGTCATTCATATGAATACAAGAGTCTGTCCTTGAGGTCTATGTTCAACTAGGCAGCTGAAAACAGGGGTGAGATGAATTTTGTGTTACTGCTTTGGCCAAGACTTTCAAGCTTAATCTTTAAGAGAAATCTTGGCAATCCATGGTTAAAGCATATAAAGGAATGTTTCATATTCAAATGTGCTTTACTCTTAGGTCTCCCCATGGCATTTATCAAGACTTCTTAAAAGGTTTTCCTTTGGTTCTGGTCTCTGTCATCATGTATCTGTCTTTTTTTTTTTTTTTTTCTTTCTTTTTTTGTACTTTATCCTCTCAATGCAATAGTATGTTCCAAAAGGAAAAATGAGGCTGCAGTAGCTGCCTGAATTATACTTAATAGCCTGGTGGTTAAAGTACTCAGTTGGGAACAACTAACTATTGAGTTATAGGGGTTTTGGACATGAAAGTCTCTGCTGCTGAAGCTGTTCATGTTTTTACAAACAATTAAACTTCCATTGGACTCGCTTGAGAGTAATTCACTGTATAGTCCAGTATTCAGCGAGGAATGGGAATAGCTAAGTTCGAATCATTACTCTAATGAACATTTAATGAATTTTAGCATGGATGAAGTAAAATTTTCCCATTGTGAAAGCTTATCATCAGTGAATAGACAGCATCTGGCAACAGAAACATTCACATGCATCCAGCTGTCTAGAGGTAGAAGAGCAGGCAAGAGTTTCCAAGAAGATGCACCATTAGAGACCTGTTTTAACAAACAGCTCTGAGATTAGAGCTCTCCAGAGAAAGTCCAGCACACAGCAGACTGGTGAGATAAGACCTGTGCTTGCAGAAAGAAAAGTCCCAGGGTGGAAGTTCACTGCATACAGCATGCCCAGGCAGCCCTGTTTCTGCAGAGTTCTCACCCTCTGTGTCCAGAACTCATAATTTTACCATAAAGCAGTCTTGTCTGTGTCTGTCAGGACTGGAGTTGAGCTATCCCATGTCCTAAGTTAAATTTTATTTTCTTCTCAGTATCCAAAAGAATTTTCCCAAGAACCTTGTTTAAGTCATGAATAGTAAACGATGGGGCAAGAGGGGCACCAGCACTTAATGAATGGTTCCCAAGCCTGACATTTCAAACCTACCACTTTTATTTTACATTATAAAATCCCCAAAGCAGAAAGAAAACCAATATACAAACAAAAAAAGAAATGAAAACCCAACCAAAAAAGAAGCCCCAAAGTTTCACTAAAACATGATCATTTTGGTTCAGAATAAAATGAAGGTTTATTTTCAGTTCAGCTGTCAGACTAATTATTTGCAGAGCCTTGCTCACAAGATTGCATTCATGCTTTGGATTGATTAAAAACAACTGAAAAGGAGAAAATTTAAAATTAGGAATTACCTTTTCTAAAAGGTGTGAAATCTCCTCTTAGCTCCTGGTAAATAGATGAGGCCGTTATTCACCACACAGCTGACAGAAGTTGCCTATTCTTAGGGATTTTTACTCAATTTAGAGAAAAGCAAACAAACTGCTAATGAAATCATCATGAAAAAGGAAGTGAAAAAAAAAAAAAGATTCCTGAGACACCAAGAAACATACTGGCATGATGTTCAGCTAACATGTCTTTTATAAAACTGGTTTGATTGCTTCTCTTCTCAAACATCTAAGAACACAAGAAGTCCTCTCAGCTTAATAGAACATACATTTGCACACACACACTATCTTAATTTTCTTTAAACCCAGGCTACTTAATTTCATGCTTTGTCATAAGAATGATAGACATTCCTTTTTTCCCAATCACTCTAATATAGGTTGCAGATATGAATTTTAACAATTTTAATATTATTGGGCAATAATCCAAATACCTCTTCCTGACTCTGGAGCTCTCTTTCTTTGACTGTCATGGTTTCCTAAGGGGGATGTACAGCCTCTGATTACAGGTCAGGCAGGCTTCACCACTTGCTCCTGAGACTGATGACTTGCATATTTAAATCATACTCAGAGTTGGATAATCTCCTTTCATAGCAAAACCCAGGGGAGAGAACTGTGTAAGAGGATACAAGGAATCCCTCGTTAAGGACTAGCTATCTGAAGTACTTATATGCCCCCACCCCTTACTCTTATATCTGATTATCAAGGAGCCTTTATATTCACAAATCCCTTCAGCCACAGAAGTGCTCTAACCAGGAAAGCATGGGCAGTGAGCCCTGGGCATCAGTCCTCCAGAGCCCCTGGGCACTCAGCTCCACAGGCATCATCCGTCAGGCCGAGGATTCGCTGCTGTGTGCCTTGCCCAAGGTCACAGAGAAAAACTGTACTGAAGCAAGACAAAGGACGTAAGGCTCCAGCAAGCACTACCACACAGCAAGGGAAGTCTGTCACACTCACACAAAGCTTTGCAGCTTGCCATTGAGCCAAGTGATTATGTGATCCATACCAAAAATACCCTGCATTCTCATCAACTTTTTACATCTTTACTCTCATTCTTTTCTGCAGGCCAGAAGAATGTGTATGCAAAGACACAACGAAATAAGTATAACTAGAACGGTGAATCGTCATTCCCAAAGCACAAGTTCTTTGCTATTAAGCCCAAAAATAGAAATAAGGAGAGAAAAAAAAATACAAAAACACAAGCTTTGAAACTTGGCAGGAATGGCAGGAAATCATACCTTGAGTCACAGGGCACTCTCAGCATCTGTTCCAACTGCAAGCTTTTCATGCTCCCATAAACAGCACAGCTACCCTCCTGTCTTATTCCAGTCACCAAAACTAGCACTAGGTATACTTTTTTTTTTCTTTGCAGTGTCTAATGTCCTACAAATCCGGTTTCCAAAATGTTGTTTAGTTAGTACTGGAGATGTGAACTAGGTCACAGATGATAAGTTTTTGTTGTTCAGACAATATTTGGCAAAACAGTTCCCAGTGGGTTGAAACAACAGCTCTGCCTCCACTTAGGATTTGCAAGTGGAAGTGTTTGCAACACGCACAAAGGAAATGCTAGTTAATAAGACAAATGTTTATACTTAAAACTTTCTAAGGGTATCCTCAAATCCTATCCAACAAAGAAGACATAAACACGTTATTTTTCTCTCATGTTTCATGCTTTTTAATAGCTTTTACTTTCATTACAAACACTTCAGTTCTGCCTGAACTGAGCACAAAGAGAATCAGCCCTTTAATCCTCAGGACAATACATGTTTTCTTCACACTTTGGAAAGCAAATATAGCAGCTGGTAACTTTTAAATCCTGTGCTGTGTTGTGCAAAAGATGGCAAGCAGAACCATCAAATTTAGGAGTGGAAAACACTGACTATTTTACCTAGATCATTTTCCTACTGCCATAAAAAATATATATTTTTATACTTCTATCCAGCCTAATTTTCTGAAGGCTAGGAAAAAGAAAATTTTGCACTTTTCTCATCATACACAACTGGATTAAACTTTAGACAACATATAAGAGAGTATTTCTTGGCAATTTTTTTTCTAATAATCAGCCCATATTTACATTCCTGAAACAATATCCTAGCTCTAGCTATATGTGTCTGTGCTCTACTACTCCTCTGTTAAAAGTGGAATTTGGAGTTTTAGTTTTGTAGTTTATCCATATTATAAAATTATTATTTGGAGAGTCATGTCTGTGGAGATCAAATTGCCAGCTCCACCAAGATCATTATTGTCCCACATTAAAAAAAGAAAAATCTCTTTTAATTGAACATATCCCTATCTATTTTCAGACTGCTATGAAGAGTACATCAACATGATCATATCTGAAAATTACATAAGGCAATAGAGGACCCATGTTCATTTTTACTATGTACCTGCTGAACAAACCCTACTCAAATACAAAGCTTACTAACAGTGATGACACAATATTTTAATGGACATAGGACATTATTTGCCTCTGGACAAATTGAGTTTAAGAGTGGTATCATTAACTGGCTTCCCTGGAATTCATTGTTCTCTCAGGGATTCTTCCTCACGTAAGCAAGACTAAAAGTCACACAAAAATCAGACTCTGTTTCCCTTTTGAGTAAGCAGAATTCAACAAGTAGGGCCTATCCAGCCAGCTACAGAAAAACATAGCTACTTACACTACTTATCTGCATCTCCTGAAAGCAGAGTCAGAAATTTGGATCCGAAAACAAGTCACGCCCCTGCAGCAAGACATCCACAGCCTTGGAATTCCAAGGCCTTTGCACTTTCCATTCAGTGTATGAGACCAGCCCTGACAGCCTATTTGTCTCTTTCTGTGGTTTTGGTTTGGTCCAAGACACCATAGCAGTGAGCACAGTCTGAATTCCCCAGGTTCTTTGATACTGCTCCTAATGATAAATTTGTTCCTGTCTCAGATTGCCAAGATATATTCTCTTCTCCCACAGGACTGTCTTGAAAGGTTGTTTGGACTATGTGGTCCACAGCCAACGAATTTACAGTAATATAACAACATAGCAGACATCCTTTACAAAAGCACACATATATATGGTATATATTCTCTCCTTTCTATTATTAGCTGATAGGTATTGTCTTAATATAGCACTGAATTTCAGCTTTATTTAATAGTCCATTTACATATCATCCAAATAGGCAGGTCAGTCTGGAGACCTCCTGCAACCTCACCTACATTTATACTATATACATTCTAGACTGGTAAGTTCTTGTCTAGATGGCAGCCCTCAAGGAATTCAGCTCATCTAGGACATTTTCTGTGTTTCAGCACTACTCACAAAACCAAAGCACATGCATGATACCCAGAGAAGAAACCAGAATGACAAGAAAGCCAGCCCTTGCTTCAGTTCATTTCCCAGGTTTGGTTTCCAAAGCATCAGGCATAGGATCGATAGCTTCTCCAATGAATTACCTAAGTAAAACTCTGGTCATAAGTTTTCACTAAGATCTTAATATTTCACACCACTTTGCAAGCAAAAAACAAATAAATTTTATCTGAATAAGAGTAACCATCACTTCAGGGGATCAGTGCTCCTGTAATGCAATGGAGTTGCTTAACAAAATTATGCCCCGCCTGGAAGAAAATTGTGATGGCATTTTAAATGTAACAGAACCACTCTTAAAGTAAAAAAAAAAAAAGTTAAAATCTTATGGAAATTGTTAGGCACTATTCATTGAATGATACCCAAAATGGGATATCATGTTTTTGCCACTTTCCAATTTCTAGAAGAGCCATGTGCAAAAGGCACTAGTGAAAAAGGAATAGAGATTCTGCCTCTACAAATACCATTGCTACATAACTAAATGCTGGAGGCATCTTTAGTGGAAAAACATAAGCCAAAACTCAAAAGAGGAATTAGTAAAGCTCAGAGAAATCACTTTTGCTTGTGTCCCACAGTCTCAAGCTGTAAAAGAAATACAATAGGAAGAGAGATCTGTCAATACCAGGGAATATCTCAGCATTGTTACCAGAAATAGTTTGTTTCAGAGACGAGTTAGAGCCCAGTATTTATCTGAAGTGCCAGACAAGAAATCCTACAGGGAGATAAAAAACATATAGAGACCCTTGTCCCTTTAGTGTTCAATCTTTCAACATGCATTTCCCTTTTCTCCTGTTATCCCCACAGACAGATCCCTCTCATAAGTTTCCTAAGTTACAGTTCTTCCTCTTGCTGACACACTCATCCTCACAACCTGCAGAAACTGAGACTCAATCAGAGTCTTGCTTATTCAGCATGTCTGAAAAAAATTTTCTTTGAAGACTATGGGATGAAATAGTCACTTGAAAAATACTGGCAAGAGCAGTCAAAAAGTAGCTCTTCTTAATTAAACTAGAGAAAGAAATAAATGTGTGGGAAAAGAAAGAGAAAGGAGATGAGTAAAATTCCTTCCAAAGGAAAGTGAGGAAGGATTTAAGAAACTGGCATGACCCTTGCAGGTGTTCGAAATCTTCTTATAAAACCTCATGTCACTTACATCAAAGGTTTCCAAAGCCTTCCAGTGAAAAGAGGTTCTATCTGATGCAAGTGCAAGCATGTATCAACCCAGAATCTTTCTGTAAACAAGATGCATCCAAACACATAGACCTGATCCAGTCCCCTTCTGAAAGCATTTTATTTTTTTTCTATTGAGGACACAGACAGCCAAAGGCCAACAGTTTCCTAATTTAAGACCTCACTTAAATGCTTAATTGTCCTGTCAGAGAGATAGGGGACATTATATCTTGCTGGGATTACATATAGATTCCAGCCCAGAGGAGTATTTTGCTCTCGGCTATTTAATTCATTCCTGTGGAATTAGTGTCCTCCAGTAAGACTTTTGTTCTGATGACTACTTTTCTCTGATAAATGCTAGGAAGCACAAGGATATACATTTAAGCACTCTAAACCAGTTTAATCCTAAAAGCACAATATGCTTTAGGGAAAATAATGAGAATGGAAATAAGCAAACACACAAAATCTACCACTTGGCTGTAACACAGTCGTGCCTGGTTTCTGATGACAGTCAGAATGCAGGGCTATTAATATAGCCCAACTGCTACTGTACCGAAACAATTAAACACCAGGGGAGAAAAGTCGCCTTAATTTGGTTCTCATTGCAGCTAATAAAACTAACATTGCTGTAGTAAAGCACTGTAAAAGCATCAATGATGCTTGCAGTGTCTTGGCTTCCCTTCAGTGTGACGTAGGAGCAGAGGAGCTCTGTCCTGAGAAATCAGCAGCAATGTCTATGCTGGTAAATCACATTATTTCAGAGCACATCTCTCAGCAACAGCTCAGCTGCCTCCACTGTCACACTGTCAGGACAGTCTATAACTCGGCCATGACCTGTGCCAGTCAAGAGTCCCAATTTTCTGACAGGCTTCTGAAGTCATCATGGGTCAGGAATCATTCCCTCCTGGTAATTTGCATGCAGACCCATGATATGGGGGAATAAAGGAGTATGTGATATGGGCATGGATTGCCTGTGTCACCTGGCCTCAGCCATGAAAGGGTAAAATCATTTTCTCTGCATATGCAGTTTCCTTCATGTGAGGGAACCGTGTAGATATATATATATATATAGATATATATTCCCTGTCCTCAGGGAAGTAGAAAGGAAATCAGATTGTTGGTCTTTAACAGCTCCTCTCTCTTTGTAAGGTGCTCAAATACTCTACTTATGGAGTGATGTAAAGCCTTCAACATTTTAGACATTTTCAACATGCCTACAAAAACAGAGGAGACATCTCGAACATTTAACTAATGTTAATCAAGCTTCTGATGGTTCCTGTAAAATGCTTAGACACAAACAAATCAAAATGACAAAGAAGAACAAAAAGGTCAGAAGATGCTTCTCAGGCCTCGTAGCAAACCAATGACAAACAAATGAAAATAACACAGAAAAGCGGATTACCCTTTTGCTCTAACCACAGGTTATAGTTCCATCTAAGAATGTGATAAACCAAAATTCTTGAACTTTTAGAGGAATATTTAAGAAACTAATATACTGTAAAATATACTAATATACCATAAAATAATGAATGAATGCATCGAGTTGGTTTTGTACTCTCTTGCCTCAAGCAGCTTAGCACAAATAAAATTTGATGCTAATCAGTGCTAGCAGTTTTCACAGAATCTGAAAACCTATTATTTCCTCTGGCTGCAACTAAAAAAATTGGCAACTATTTCATTATTGATGCTAGCAAAGTACCTCTTGTACCTATAATTTTATCTTGGTGTTGACCTGGTATTAGCCTCTCTTGACCACACACATTTAACCCGGTACTGACAGAAGCATCATGGTTGACTTAAAATGGGTTTTCTGCATAATCAAGTACCTACTGCCATGGAAATAAAAAGACAGATGAATGTTTCTTCAATGTAAAAGAAGTTCAATTATGAAAAAAACCATATAATTATAATAAAGGTATTTTCCAGCCGATAACAATACAAGGTGCTCAGGCACTAAACAGGCATATGAATGTACTAAGCTACAAAAAAATCACTGTAAAATTAAATGGGATGTTTTAGTTTCTTTTATAATTAAAAATTATTCAGAAATTGCAAATATTAACTAGAACAAAAGTAAAATAAATATGTTCATCTTAAGACTTATTTCAAAATGTTTTAGTCATCTTCTCCCTACATACAACAATTTTTCTTCTCAATTCACACAAATTTTTTCCCATATGTTTTAACCACCAGGAAAAAAAATCATCCTATTACACAATTCAAATGGTATGCAGTGGAAAATATTGACACATTTAGCAGGACACAGTGAACAGAAAATGGATATATTTTAATTAGTGCAGTAATTTATTTTTTTTTTATTAATGAGTACCAAAATGTTGGGTAAAATTCTTGAGCCTCTTCTTTACTTCTTTAAAGTATATAATACAGCTTTTCCATTATGGGAAGAGCGCAAAGTGACACATGGAACAGACTGACTCCTGCATCTTTCTAGAGCCTTTGAAGTCCATAATGCTCATTAGGTGCAAATATTTCTGTAGATATAGAGTCCAGATCAGGATCTGTGTATGCCTCAGAAAAATATGTTTGTGCTCTCTGAAATTAGGTGGTAAAATGTTATCACACTTTATTTACATCATATTCCTTTCATGAGATGCACTCCACTGACACAATTTAAATTCAAAGCCCAGCATTTATGAAGTTCAGTGAGATAAGCCTCTGAACTATGGTAATGCCCTCATTTCTGGGAGGCCTGTCTGCTGCTCTATGCAGGTCTAGAACACAAGGCTGCAAAAGTGCCAAATGGCAGCCAAACATAAAAAGACCTGCAACTAAGCATAAAAATAGCATCATCCAAGTATAGCCCCAGTAGCTGTGCAAAGCTACCAGGCAAAGATGTACACTAAAATCCAACATGAGGCAATGAAAAAATCAAAGTGAATAAGCAAAATGCTCGTGGAACTAATATATTCACTTCTAGATTTACTGAAAGAAACTATCCCTTGCATTTTGGATGGTTGCCATAAAGTTGAAAGTGTTACTCTGTAATGTCATTTGTACTTGTACTTCTCTAGAGGTAAACGTGTATGAAATGTATAAGGCAAATGTGTATGAAGTGAATATTAGTCCCTTCAGACAGCACCTATTAAAGTGGATTACAGCTCTGCAGCAAAAAGGAAATTTGACCAAAAAGAGGAAATAAGTAATTTAGCCTTGGGAAACTGGTGAAAACAGAAGGCGAGACAAGGAAAGGCCAGGCAAGGCAAAGTTAGGTAAGGAAGGACTAGAGCTGTTAATGAATATTTGGCCATATACACATGTACATAAATATATACATAAAAGCTTGAGATCACAATTCACCAAGCATACCATCCACCCATCTCAATTTGCATGCAAACCATCATCCCCAGGCTGCTGCTAGTGTGACACCAGCTAGAAGATGTGTGAAGGTGACAGATGGAGTGTACCAAGGAGTTCAGAAATAATATGTGGGGTTTAGATGTGAGGACACAAGCATAAACAAACGCCTCTTTTTTTCCAGCAGATTTTAACCATTGACATAAGTTATTCAGACATTAAACAAGTAGAAGCTTTAAATACAGGGAACACAAGACACGAAGTGAGCTAAGTTACATAGTCTCTTGTTTCCTCCAAGTTTGGGGGGCCTGAGAAACCATCCGGATGCTTGTGTCATACAAAACAGATCAAAGTTCCCATCTAGTCATGCCTAAGCAGCCTATAGGAAAACAGAATTTCTGTAAAACAAATATAAGGAGGGATGTAAGAGTTATATTTTGACAGACTGAGTCAATACTAAGGTTTTATTTGGGATAGTGAGAGCTGCTTAACTGAGAGCCAGGATCCTCAATAGATCCTATCAGTCTGTGGTCCCTTGTCTCAATTCTCTTTGTGAAGCAGCCCCCTCCTGATGTCTCCTTAAAAAAAACAGCTTAAAATTATGGCCAAAACCAACAACCTGATGGTAACCAAGGAAAAACAGGCTCACTTTTGCACAATTAATTCCATGTTCCAATGTTTCCTGTATATAAAGTGCCTCTGGAAAGTCTAAAAGCATCAACCGGTGAAATTTAGTCTGTCCAAGATTTGTACCTTAATGTTTTGAACCTACTAAGAGTAAGACCAATGGAAAATCTACCTGTTAAGCAGCAAGGACCTCAAAATTCACAGAAGGAGAAAGGAGAGAGAAGAATTCAAGGCAAGCCATTTGATCATGAAAGGCTATAGATAGAGGTCATTTTCTATGGTGGCCTCTCTCCCCTCTTCTCATGGAAACACTTAGATAAAAGAATACATTTACTATCAGTTTATGCTATCAACCAGATCATCAGATAGAACTATTGACCTATATGTTTTCTGTTGTAAAATCAATAAAAAGAAAGAAAAAAAAATGCAAGACAAAGAAAAATAGCAGCATAAAAATTCAGGCTGTTGAGAGTAGCACTTCTTAGGCTATCTTTGTGTATTCACATCGATAGATATAATATACTTCTCATAATTTCATTACAAATTAAAATTTTGCCAGATAATAATGTTCTCAAAAAATATGTAGTCCTGATATTTAGAAACTTCAGAGCCAGTATTAAAGCAATACTGAACTTCAAATTACAGGTTCAACTTTCTAAATAGTACTGTTAAACAGAAATACGGATGAATCACACTCATCCTGGGTAAAATGGAAACAGGCATTTGCATGACAGTGAAAGCTGACTTAAATGAAAGTACAGACATTTACCCCAGCTGCGTGTCCCACCTTGACATATACCAAGATCCAGTAAACACAATCTCATGCTTGGAGCCTCTGTGAGCATGGGCCAAGGTCCAGGTCCTCAGCTACAAAGCTGTGGGGATGTATCAGCTGAGAATTTCAGCCTATGTCTTTGGTCTGAGTACAACCCAAACTGGATTTTACATCTAAGTTTCTGGAAAATTACCCTCAATTTCCTAATCCTCTTGACTATAACCATTGTGAGTGGTTTCTACAGTGCTTCTAACCCATAGCCTTATCCAGAAGCCTTTACTCATGAAGAGATTCACTTCTGAGAGGAAAGTGTAAAAACAGATTTCACATGCTGGTCCCTCATCAGACATTAAAAGGTATAATTTATCATATTTTTTTACATTATTAAGAATATTTGTACAGGATCTATATTTAAAACTAAAAGAGATGTCTCCTCCTTTTGCCAGCAGCTGTGTTACATCAATTAAATGGGTAAATAAGATCTTTCCCCAAAGGGGATATCACATGACCATCTATTGATTAAGACTGCAGTAGAATGTTATTTGCAATCTTATTGCATAATGTAAATCAGGAGGTAGCTGTCAAGGTTTCAGAAGACAAATTGCTGCTATCTTAGACAATTCATAGGCCTCTTTCCTTCTTTCTACTCTTAATTCACAGTTAATGCATGTCTTACCAGGCTTAGTTTCTTAAATCAGTCTATAGAACCCTATTCAACTCAACTTAAGTTGTAGGCTACATGGTCCTGCATCACAATGGGTATTAAAGTGACCATTCCATCTATCATTATTTCAGAAATACGCATTATTTAATGGGATAACACAACTTCAAAAAAGGATGTTAACTGAATATTAAATAGACACCTCCTGCAACATGTCTGACAGTTCCCAGGACAGATAAACCTCCCACTAGGCACAACTCCAGATGTACTCTCCATATAGAACATTGTTAAAGTCTTAGCTCAGTCTTGTGCGCTTGATTTCCACAAGTAAAACATATGGCTAGAACTAGTCCACTACTCTCAAACCTGTGCAGTAACTGCAACCAAGCATCAGTTTTGAGACTGAAAGGAGCACCTGACCACAACCCAGTAGTCACTTTGCTCCTCCAGTGAACTGTAAATCCATCATTATTTCCTTCGAGGGAGAACCAAAGGGAAGGACTAAAATCTCCATTCAAATGACTGAAATGCAGTTTGCTGAGAAATCATAAAAAAAGGCCAATCTTTCTCTACTACTAATCAATCTCAGTCACAACAATTAGAAAATAAGTGCAACACTTTTCAAAATACGTAACAACAATGTTAAACATTACCGGAACCTTCTGCACCAAGGTCAAAGAAATGGTCTTTCAGTGGGTTTTGGTGACTGCAAAGTTGTATGAAATAAGGCAAGACTTCTGAATGGATGAAAAGAACAGTGGGTGGTAGGACAGTAATAGATTCAGACATAAGTTACAACTGTCCTGCACATAGAAAAAAAGTGCTCAACTTACCATCATCTGTTTACTGTTGCAAAGGATTAAAAATTAAATATCTGCTGATCATTTCCATCCAAGTTGATTGATTAGAATGAGTTCATCTTCCTATCTAACTTAGCAAATTTAAAAGTGGCAGGTTTACTTTTCCATTATCTAGAATGTCTGAGCTTCATAAAGTATTTGGAAACAAATGTCACTAGAACTGTTGCCTAAAAATAATCTTTCACAAAGTAATAACAAAGTCTTGAAAAAAATCACTTTGCAGAAAAAATGGAGGAGGTAAAATTTCAAGAAAATCAAAGATATTACAGTAGATTTCATTTGGCTAGACATGTACATCAATAGTACTAGATTGTTACTAGCATATCTTTCCTTGTAAGGAAATTACCTGGTCTTCCAAAAAAAAAATTATTTGTGTTAAAATCATATTTTTCATTCTCCTGGGAATCTGGGAAATTAAGCCCAACCCAGTCTTGATGAGCATAAATGCTCAACATGGAGCAAATCTGAGTAGTATAAAAGGACACAAATCCCAAAAGAGTTAAAATGTGCACAGATTGCTCAGAACATTAAGAGAAACACTTGGCACCTTAAAATAGGGTCTGCAAACACTGCTTTTAGGTATTTTTTCCCCCTTTGCTTTGAAAGGGCAAACCAGCCCTTTCAGATTTCAGATTTTTGAATGTGAGAAGTATCCGTTCTTTTTTGAAAGTATGACAACACAACCACTTCACTTACTTCATTGTTCTTGAAATTTAAAAAAAAGATAGGAAACATTACTTACCTTAAAGAGTCTTAAAATATTTGCAACCATAATGGACACAGAACTTGCTGCAGCACCTATCACACCTGATATCTTGTCTGGCTTAGTGAAAATTGGTGGGTCACCATTTGCACACTTCACGTCTGAACCATCTTTTTCTATCAATGCTTGCACAAATGTTAAGGACTGCTCCAATGCATAAGTGTCCCTGGAACACGTATCAAGGATACGGACACCTAAGGTGATATTGGCAAGAAGATCAGGGTCTTTATTAATCTGGTCAACTGCATATAGCATTGCCTCTAGTCTGTGGATCCCCTTCTCCTTCTTGAGCTCCCCACAAGGCACCCCTCTATCCCCTTTTGCATGAACGGGGAACAGTCCTCCCAAGATGATGTCCCCATCCAGTCGAATGGAGTGGGCATATTCCTGGCCATGAGTTCTTTGCATCAGAGTGAGTATCCAGTAGAATTTGGCTGTTAACAGGAAGAAACAATGGCAGGAAACCAATCGTTTGCCTTCGTATACCATTTTCTCTGAAGACGTTGCTATTCAGTATCCAGGTTTTCCTCTTGCTAAAGGATGAGGCTGACCATTGGAAACTGCACTTTCTGGGGGCTACCATCAGTGCCCAATAAATAATATAGAACCATGTGGTAGGTGGTAGGTAGGTAGAAAAAAGATCTCAGCAGAAGTACATAAAATGTGTTTTACGAAAGATATCCTCTGATGGAACAGGTTGACCAGCTTTTCTGAGGTGGTTTCTCGATTGCTCTTAACTGATGGTGAGCAGTAGGGTAGTATGCCTGGTCCTGATGCTAAAAGGAGGTCAGTAGCTTACGTCCTTGTATTTTGCCCTACAGCTGAAGTACTTCTGAAAAAAAAAAAAAATTAAAAAACAGTGAGAAATACCATTTACTTCAGCAGTTTTGTACCTGTCACACAGCGTATTTACTTTTGAATAGCAGTTACATCACCTAGGTTTTACTTTCAATGTTCTTTAAGTTAGCAAATCTCAGCCTTCAGTGAATTTGAACACCTGGCTGCACTATACTATAAGCCAGGAAATTGATGATGCCAGCAGAGCAACGGCCGAATCAGGGGAACTAAACTTAGCTTGATGTTCAGATTCTGAACAGTAATTCATATTTACCTTCATGTTGCATGACACCCGGAAACAGACCTGATCCATAACACATTGTATTTTCTGTTTCCCTGAATTATTCTGTTCAACTTTATTATTCTGCTGCAGCCTACAGAAGTGCAATAACCACTTACACTCTCACTCCTGAAAAGGTCTCATTTATGACAATGGAGTAATCAGGGTGCCTGAACTTAAGTACACCCTTCAGCCTATGCAGTACAAGCACATTCAATTCATTTGGATGTTAGACTGATTATTGCTCCAATGGATTTCACTTTGGGGGGCCTAACAATGTATCTAAATCTCCTTCAGGATCATGTCTAACACTATTTTATTTTTTTTTTAATGAAAAGGTAGCTGATTTCTCAAGTAAAAGGGGCATAACATATTATGTTAGGAAATCAGCTGAACATCCAACATTCCTTTTCTAACATTTGACTTGAGCTGAGGTTTAACATAAAGTCTCTTATTTTCTGCTTGCATTTGGACCACATTAAATAGGAACAATGTTGTGCCTGCACTGACATTTGGAGAGATCCCACTGATTTTAACAAGATGAGGATTTCAGCCTACATATCTAAACACCTGACTGACTGTTATAAATATCTCCAAATTGCCCACACTTTAATTCTCAAGTGAATGCATTTATTTATTTCAATTCTTAACAAAATTATACATGCCTGAATAAGTTCTTAAACCTCTGAGGAGAAGAAAGGGAGAAGTAATTTTACTTTATACTAGATTGGCACACTGTGGGCAATTGCATCTGAACCAGTCTCTCAATACGTCTGTTACAGGCTATGGAAAGCAGTGGACATCCTGGGACACAATTTACCCTATCCTTTTCTTTTCAAAAGTTTTACATTCTATGAAATTGATCACACTTAATAAGTGCCTATATCACTGCCGGTACAGAAAACGCAGGCATCAGGCTCATCTGTAAATATCTACTTTGTCCTTAGAAGTCTGACTTGTTCCTACCAAAAATATGGTCACACTGGAAGACAACTACAGACAAAAACACAAAACTTTTACATATCATGTGGTAACAAAACTCAAAAAGCACTTTGATAATGCTTTAAATTGATAATCCTCTTCTTACATTAGTTTTGTTACATATTTTCCTTACATGAAAATACTAAACTCACAGAAGTTGAAGTAGTGTTCAAATGATGGCTATTTGAAGACCTGAGGAAAAAAATCACAATGGAAAGTCTTTTACTGAATGTGAAACTGTCTCACTGTGGTCTGGTATTAGAACCAGTTGAAAATGAAACATTTGATGGGTATGAATAAAATCACTGCAATTGAGAACAGCACACGGGAATTTCCATGCCTCTTGGCATCTAGTTTTGCTTGAGTTTGGCTCAGGGTTCAGTCCAAGTGATACAAAATCTGTGCTGTTTTGTGATAATCCCATCTTTCTCCCTTGGCTCTTTTTAGGCACACTGGTTACAAAGCTGCCTAGGCTTCAGCCCTGTGAGCCAAACTCAGAGTCGTTCACAAACTGAACAACTTGACTCACACTACAGCATGATTTGATCCAGGCCCCATGGGATGTTTCTCATACGGTCCACACTATAGTGAAAAGATTGAACTACTAACTAGCCACAATTATCTGTTGTTTTGATTGCCTTAGTAGAAAAAAACACAGTTATGTGTTCGAAATAGTAAAGAGTAGACCTAAAATAGGAATGGAGGCAATTTGCTTTATGGTTCCACAATGAACTCATTAGTCCATGCATGTACGTACAAACCAGGCAGGGAGATATTCACTAAGGGAATAAAAGATAAGATTGCTCTTATTTAACACTATATGGAGAACAAGAAAGTACTACTGAAAAAGGGAAAAAATTCCTGAAGGAAAAATAATGCTGCTTTTTCTCTTTCTCACATGCAGGTTAATTCCTTACAGCCAAAGAATGCCCAGAAATTAAAGCAAGTGTCAGTGTTCATGCAAACAAATAATGACGAATTCAGCTATTGCAACCCAAATTCTAACAACAGTAGAGAAGCTACAGTGAGCCCAAGGTCATCAGTCTAATACTTTATCTGGAACTGACTGAAAATCAAATGAATTGGTAATTAGCATTTTTCAACATTATAGTCTTCATAAGCATTAATTGCTTTGCCTCAGCTTGCATGGTTTCCTGAAGAAGTATGTTTCTTAGCTGCAAGTGTCCACTGCTTGTCTATAAAACAGAAATAAAATTTTAAAGTGTTCTTTTTAAAAATTTAAGACCTTTTAGTCTTTTTTTAATGTTACCTAACAAATAAAAGCTTCTATTATACTGCCTAATTTATTCATGGCACACTGCTTTTTATATATTGATTAGCATTACCTTTTACAGAACATTTCAAGTCTGTGTCGCTAAGCAGAAAGCATATGATCTAAATTAATTCCATTTTTATCAATGAATTTTAGTGAAAAAGCACAGGCCTCTGGGCTATAAAGCCTGAATGAACTTTTTGCATGTGCAGAGATTTCATTTGAAGTAAAATGCTGTCCTTTTCCAATGACCATAAAAGTTTGAATTAATGCAAATATATTCTTGATTTACCAGGTTCCCCACTGTAGTCATTGGTGTTCACTAGAAACTTGAGTTCAGAGAAGAAATTCATATATTTCCCCAGCACAGCTCGAGAGTAAGTGCACCACAAAGCATCTCTTCCAGTCACCTTGTAATACATGCTTCTCTTGGGTTTATTTCATTAAAAATATCTGGCATTATCAGAACATATTGCT
Source organism: Cettia cetti (assembly GCA_013401135.1). Lineage (NCBI taxonomy): Eukaryota > Metazoa > Chordata > Aves > Passeriformes > Sylviidae > Cettia > Cettia cetti. The sequence goes on from VZUI01021092.1 coordinate 66,623, forward strand.
ATTTTTAAAGTCAGTATTTCAGCACAAACCTCCACTTGTTCTGCTAGAATATATATTTATTTTTAAACCTAAGGAGGCGGAGTACTGCAAGACAGGGGTGATGGAAACTTCTGCATGTAGTGTCTGGTTCTGAAATTACTTCCTTCATAAAACCATTCAGCTTTATCAGATATTTGGTACTCAAGGTTGTGTATTTTTGTACCACACTGCCAGAACCAGTGCATCAGAATAAACCCAGACCAGTCATTACTCCAACCACAGACTCATTGCACTAAAAGACAGGCTCCTTATGGAACCTCTTTATGCTAATTAAAAGATCTAAATAATGGGCTGAGTGCCAGATTAATACTTCAATAAATATAGGAAATTTTTCTATTTTGTTAACGAGGTTCCTGAAAGACCCATCTTCAGCTTGCACTGAAGTTTTCACTGAAAACATGTAGAAAGATTCAATATGTTCATCAGGAAGTACAGTTTTTTTTAAAAATCTCACATTAAGAGACAGCAGCAGGAGCAAGGAGTACTCTCTGAAGCATAGGCAGGATGGACATTTTACAGTTGACATTGCTAGACATATATGAACCCTTTACTGAGGGACAAAACAAGCTATTGAGGGGGGAAAATACCTCAGAAAAAATGTTTAAAATTTTGTTTGAGCCAAAAAAACTAATCTGTTATTGTACTTAAAGCATGGTTGGAACTGCACTAAGAAAAAATAAAGCAAATACTCTGTAAATTAGGATATGAGAAGTTCTAGAGTGAAAACCCATTCACAAAATATCAGCTTGTCCAGTCAATACAAAACTGATCTAGTTCTACAGAATGAAAACAATGGCAACTTCCATTATTAAGTTCTGAGGAGGAAAAAAAGAAAAAAAAAGTTCTTTATTTTGATGTTTTAGTACTGACACCTCTGAACTATGAAAGAATTCTCTTGCTAACGTTCATTTCAATGTTCACAAAAGTTGCTTCTTTCTCTTGGTCAGCATTCCACAATGAGCAAATAGCTGAATTTTCACACAGAACAGGTAAAGAGTTGCCACCTGCACACAGTAGCCCAACACATATAGAAGATTAATGGGTTTTGCTGACAACAAAAGGGAATTTGGAAAACCTTTGGCCTTGACATTGCAACTCCTAACTTGCAAGAGAATTCTTCACTGATGTGAGTAGTCTTATCTACCTCGGCTCCTCTGTAATGGTTTGCTATGCCCCTGCCACAGAGGTAACCTTTACACAATAATCAGGACTTCAAGGGGAATCACTATCAGCATCTCGTTTACAGGAACTATTTCTTCCCTGTGCAGTTTGATATCTACCTTCAGCCTGAGCAGCCCCTTTTCAAATACCCCAGAACACCTACCTTCACTTCCTACCCTGCAAATGTCCATTTACCAAACCTACCCTGTGAAAATGCAGCACAGGTCCTTCTGTTGGAGTGAAACTAAGAGGAGCCTACGATTTTTAAAAAAGGAAACTACAGTGAATATTTTCCTCTGCCCTTGGTTGGACTTAAAACTTAATGAACCTCATCAGTATTAACACCTTCATAAAAGGTTTCACCTCTGGTCTAGCAAATGATGATCAAGATTTTCCCAGACACCCTAGGAAAGCTTTCTCTGTTGTTTGTATTCATTTGACCCTCTTCCTACTAGACTCCCGCTCCTCAATCCGCACAGCTGTGTTTAGAGCAGGTGCTGCTGGTGCAGTCCGGACCTCTGCAGGAAAGGTTCTGCCCCCAGAAACGCAGCCGCCCTCCGAAATCGTCCCGGGGCACCATGCAGGAGAGTCCCCCACTGTGTCCACGTCCGACCCCAGCGACGGCCCCAGCGAGCGGGCGAGTCCCCCGGGAGAGCGCCCCGGGCGAGCACCGCTCCGCATCCCGCTCTCCACATCCCGCTCCCCGTATCCGGCGCATGGCGCGCCCGTGCGTTCCGAACAGCGCTCCGAACAGCACCCCGCGAGCCGCACCCGCGCCCTCCGCACCGCACACCGCACCCAACTCCGCGGACCCCGCACCGCACCCCGCGCACTCGGCACCGCACCGCGCCCAGCACCGCGCCCGGCACCCCGCACGGTACCCCGCACGGCACCCCGCACGGCACCCCTCACGGCACGGCGCCCGGCACCCCGCACCGCACTCGGCACGGCACTCGGCACGGCGCTCCCTGCCCCTCCGCCCCTCTCCGCCTGCCTCCGGCGCACACCGCCGGGAGCCGACAGCCGGCCACGCACCGGCTTTCCGCGCGGCTCCTCCGTGCTTTCCCGGCTCATCGCGTGCTCGGCACCTTCCCCGGCCCGAGGACGGGCTACCGCAGACAGGCCGGCCCCGCCCAGCGGAGGGGCCCGGGGAGCGCCCCCGGGCTGGGCGAGCCGGCTCTCCCCGCGCAACTCCGCGACCATCGCCCATCACCGCTGCGCTTCTCCCTTGAAGGGAGCCCCCTATTGTTCTCCACTTTACTTAGCCGAGCGATTTATTATTTTTCGTCTCTTCCCAGACTCATCCGTACCCCAGCTGGCGTGTGCTGTGGAGGGATTCCGGCACAGCCTCGTCGCGGCTCTCCTCGCAGCCTCGCTCCTTCCAGCGAGCGGCCGTAGGACGGGTTTGAGCCGCCTCCCTCCGCGGCCTTGCAGCCGAGGCGGCCCGTGGGCGGGGGACGGAGGGCACATGCGGATCTCCCGGCTGGAGCCAGGGCTCCGCCAGTCCCCTCCGAACCCTGGTCCCCTGCCGGGAGCGCTGCACCTCCGTCAGCGGCGATGCAAAAACAACCGTCGCCTTTTACCTCCAGCCGCCGGTGATTCCTTCCTCTCCTTGCATCAACCGGTCAGCTTTAATGCGCTTCTGCTCCCCTCTCGATGCAAACCTAAGTCTCTTTTAATGAAACCCTAGTCCCAGAGGTCGGAAGCTTGAAAACTCCAAAATGCCAACGCCAGATTTCCATGCACTTTAGGTCACTGATTGATTTTTATTACTTGAGTTGTGTTGTACGTTTTTTGTGTTTGGTTTTCTCATTTCTCTCTTTTTTGTTGCTGTTGCTGTTGATCGGCTTGTTTGGTTTGGGTTCTTTTAATCGTGTCATAATTCACCTGCCAACACTTCGCATTCCTGCAACCAGCACATGCCAGCGCTGGGGATGCTGCTCCACGCCGAGGACAGTTAAGCCCTTGCCCCGTGCCGGTACAGCCTTTCGCCTTCTTCCTCGAGGGAAGAAGCCCCCGGAGCTTGGTGGGGATCCTCCTGCCCCTTCTCTCCCCAAGGACGCGGGGATGTCCCCGGCGAAGCCAAGGAAGCTGAGCCCACCCGGCAAGGTATGGGCGGGCTGCCGGCACCTCGCCCCGACCCTTGCCCCGGAGAACTTGGCGGCTGCGGGCAGGGCTGGCCCATGCCCCCGGAGCGGCGGCAGATCCCTCTTCCCTCCTGGCCAGCGAAACGTGAACAAGGTGGCGGGGAGTGCGAGGGAAATCCCTGTGCCCCCCCCTCCCCCTGGGGCTTTGAGAAGACCCGGCTAAGACGGCCAGGGGGAGACCTCACTGCTCGGGAGCTCCGAGATTCTCCCTTTCTGCTCGCTGCCGTGACGGCACCGTGCCCGGGATCTCTTTCGTTAGATCTGATTGGGGGAGGATATCGACAATAAAAATGATAAATAATTAACGCCAAAAAAATAAAAGCTCCAGGCGCCACGAAGCAGGCAGAGAGGATTGCCCGGGATTCCCAGCCCTAAAATCTTAACTGAGGCAAAACGCGCATTATTTGCCTTCTCTTGCCTGCTTAAAATAAGAACTAAAGACGACACACACATACACAAATACCTTGATCGAAAAGAGTTGCATATCCATGTTACTGTGGAGGTCCCTGGAACTATACTCGGTGTCGATCGGGAATAGCATGAGGTAATTTCTGTATAAGCCTCGTCTCAGACAGCTTCCCTCAGCAGCGTCAGCTTAATATGCGATAGCCCAGCCTGGGACAGGTATCCAGGAGAGCGATTTCAGTCGTGCTGTTTCACACTCGCGAACAGCCAAGCCGAACCTGCTCCACTGACTCCTTCCTCACTTCTCCTCCCCTCGCCTAAGGAAAAAAAAAAAAATCCAGAAAAAAAAATAATCCACAAGGTAACTTTTTGGGGTCAGTGGCTCAGCCCCCGTGACTATACCAACGCTGCGCTGCCTTGCCGCTCAGTCCCAGCGGCGGACACACGCACCGGCCCGGCCGAGCCGTTCACAGCCAAGCAAGAAAACACCCCAGCCCCCGCCCCCGGCCCGGCCCCCCGCGCCGGCGGAGCGGTCCGCGCCAGGAGCCCACGGCTCGGAGTCCCCGGGTGCCGGCGGGAGCGACGCGACGTGCCGGCGCTTACCGCGGCTCGGGCGGGACGGGCACGGCACGGAACCGCGGGGCACGGCACGGAACAGCTCAGCCCGGCGGGGCGGGGCAGGGCACGGCACGGCTCGGCGGGGCGGCGCGCAGCCACACTTGTAGCTGTTCGGGGTGCTGAAGGAGGAGACGCTCCGCGGCAGGAGAGGACACGGCACGGCACGGCACGGCACGGCACGGCTCCACGTGAATCCTCAGCTGGTCGCGGGCTGCGGTTCCGGGCCCGCCTGCCCGCGGTCGGCACCGCCCTCCCCGGCACACCCGCTCCGCCCGGGACGCGGTGCCTGCCGCGGGATTTCTGAGCGGAGGAAGCCAGTAAAGGCTGAGGCTGTGGCGGTGGGGGAGCGGAAGCAAGGAGGGGGACAAAGAGGGGGTCACCGGCGAGGGCCAGGTCTGTTTAATGCGGTCTCCCCCAGGGTGCGGAGCCTCCATCCCAATCCCGCCTTCCGCGGGCGGCGGAGTCTGTCCCCTGCCATAGGATCCCCTGCCATAGGATGACACAGGATAAGATTCCAGACGCTCTTTGTCCCGACCCCGGTTTTGGCTCGCTGCTCGGATGCCGTGCGGCGGAGTTCCCATTTATCCCCCTACACCAGGGAGGTTTCGGCAGCGTGGAGCAAGGGCCATCCCGGAGGGTAAGGGACACAGCCGGGAGCATCTCGCCGGAAGGCTCTGGAAGTTGGCTCCGCTCCTAAAGGCTCTGCCCACCACACGACCATTGCACACGGATGTCCCTCGCCGGCAGGCGGGAGCCCCCGGGCCGGCCCCGGGAGCGCAGCCCCGGCGGGGCCGCACCGCCCGCCCGGGAGCGTCCGCCCAGCCTCGGTGAGAAGGTTCCACCTCGAGGGCGCTGCCAGCAACTGCACCCGCGGCGCCGGCCCCGCACGGCTCGGCCGGGCTCGGCGCGGCACAGCCCCCGGCCTCGGCAGTGCGACCGGGCTCCAAACCCCACGGGCAGGATGGCCGGTTCGTCAGGCTCCTGACATCAACCAGATCTTTTCCATCTTCCCATTTCACGCTAGTCTGAACTACTTTCCGTAAAAGGAATAACATTTTTCTTTGCTTTGCCCAGGGCTGTCTCGCTTACCTAGAACATCATTGCTGGAAGGAGGAATTCCAAGAGTGCTCAAATATGTCCAACCAATGCTTCCATGATCATCTTCGTTGTGTGTTACTGCTTGTGTTTATGTTAAAGGTCTGCCCCAGGCAAACCACAGGACTCAGACAAGGTTTGATGAGTCGTTCAAGCCTGTAACTTCTCTTATGGAAAAGGTCTTTTACAATTGCAAAATGGCACTGGGAAGACAGCCAGGTCTTAGGCAGGATATACTGTCTAATGCTTGCATTTTTTTTTTCTCAAAACCTTCCATGACAGAATATGTTGTTTCAATGATACATCTCAGAAATCAGGAATATAGTCATATAGGTGACTCTATGTCCTGATGTTCAACCATGAACAAAATTCCATTTAAAAGCAAATATCCTTCTTTACTCCCATCAGGAAAACTAGCCATACATGAGTTATCATCAGTGTTGGATAGGCAAATTTCCAAATGCATTCATATTTTGCCTCTCCAGCAACTTAACAGAAAGTTCAGCAAAGCAAAACCAAGTGATGTCCTGAGGTGTCCAGGTGATGTCTGAACTCTTGTGTGCATCTTGCAGCTGGAGAAGCAGGCTGAGGTCAAAAGACCAGGATACAGAAACCTCCAATGTGCTTCCAGCTTGACCACCAGCCTGAATGTAACCCAATGCCTTCCCCTATTTCTTCTAGCCACATCTTTTCTATGGCACCATTTTGAGGGCATTGAGAGTATATCTTTTACATATATTTACAGCCAGTACCACAATGACTTTTTGGTGGGAATATGATAAATAAATGCATAACTGAAGTTTGCTGTGTTTTAACTAAATACAAACAGAGAAAATTAATTGGGGACGAGAGAAGATAATAAGAAGCTTCACATGAAAATGGCCATTCTGTAAGGACAGATGACACAGGAGAGAGATGAAACATGTCCATGATTCTCTGAGCAGGATCTGTTATGATTCAAATCCAACAGTAGCTAATGTCAGTTTGTACAGAAGGCTGATGTCAGGGCTGGTGACAACTACTACCTGCAAAAGTAACTTGGAAGGCAAGAAATCCAGTTCTAGAGACCAAGCTGTCATAAAGGAGATCTTAAATTACCTTTTTTTATTTGTGAGCTCCTGACTGTAACAGGTAGCATCTGACATGTTACGGCCATGCTAAAATGGATCATAGAGGCACAGCCTGAGAGGCTGAAGGTTTAACTAATGCCTGGAATAAATGCTTACTGTAAACATCTCTTTAAAGCCAAGCAAAACCAAATGCAGTCAATTTCTGTGCCTCTTTTTCTCTTCCACAGAAGATGTTGAACCTCTGTGTATCCAAGCAGTGAATTCGGCAAAGTAACTCATGTTCCAATGGCCCTCTCCCATAACTGCAATCACCAGTGCAGTTTTTAATGACATTCAAATGGAGCTGATTTTGAAATCGTGTGAAGTAAGACACTCTTGAGTTCTGGATGAGGTTTTTGTTGTGACTTAGGTGAGAAATGTGACTTTCTGAATTATTCAAACATGGGAATTAAACCCACAAAGGCAATAAAACCTCTTGAATAATCACTGTTCAGAAAAAGCCTGCTGATTAATAGCCATTAAAGAATACAGAACCACAAAGTCATTTGCTTCCATTAAAGAGATAGTGGATACTACTGGGTTATGAGTTACAAGGTGCTACAGAAAAAGCATGTTTGAATTTTTTCAAGAAACATAATCATTAAAGAAAAGAACTTGAAACTTGGGTGCTTTGAGTGCACTTCTTTTTTTAAAAAAATTATTATGTGGAGAAAAAAGAAAAGGTGGAGAAAAGGCATTTCTCATCAGTAACTATTTCAGAAAGCATTATCTGGAGGCCAAAGAAAGTGTGCAACCATCTGTTAAATAGAATATACCTTCAGAAGGCCCCAACTGTGGCTTATTTCAAATAAACGTTTTAGCAGTGAACAGGAGATGTAAAAGCTTAAACTTTAAAAAGAAAGATAGCCATCATGTAGGAAAAGCAGCCTGGCCTCCAGGTAAGACATTTTCAGAATCAGAATATTTTCAGCTTCTAATTTCCAAATCTGTCTAACAAACTCCAGTATGCTAGAAGATTTAAGTAGCTGGAAACCATTGTTCTGCTGGAAGGAGCAGCACATGACACTGTTCGGTAAATGATTTTTGAAACCTTTGAAACAGGAGAACACTAAGTCCTACCACAGCCACACTGTGGAGCAGAGCAGAGCAGGTTTGGTGGCAGCAACCACAGTCAGCAGACCCCAGAGATGGCTAGACAAGTCACAATTCTGAGGCAAGCCTGAGGTCAAGCCAGGACGCCAACCTGGAAAATCAGAATCTTCATTAGAGGGGTACATGGCAAGGCACAAGCATGGCTGAAACAGCTCCAGGAAGGGCAAAGAAGGAATATCAGAGCTTAAAAAAGCTCTGGGGACCCCAAAGGAGATTTCTTACAGCTTTCTCAAAAAGCCATCTCCTCAGCAGCCTCGCCCAGGGTCACACCATTGCATCGTGTCTCAGTTGCCTTGACCACAGGCTGCCAAAGCCATGGGAGCAAAGTAGGGCTCTTGGCCCTTATTCATATACTGGTCAGTCTTGTGTCATATTCTCTTACATCTCCTTTTTCTGCACAGAGCTAGAGGATAACAGTAACACATCTATCCCAAACATGTCATAAAACTTGACAGATTTTCTTAATGCAAAGTATAAGAATTTGCCTTATGATTGAAATGTGAAGGAGACACATCTGGAAGTCAAAATGGTGGACACGTACTACATTTAAGTGAAGGATATATTTATGAATCATATACAATGTTTCCAAAATGCAAGTGGATGATGAGCCTGCAAAATACTCTCCCACCCCAGCCAGAACACTGAAGTCAGCAGGGAGGGTTGTGAAGCAAAACATTTTCGAAAGAGAAGAGACTTGATGCTGATTAACGAAAAATTACAACAGCCCCAAAGAGAGTTACCCATTCTTACACCGTTATAATGGGGACAGTCTCCACTAGCATGTCCTCTAGTATAATATTGTATGGTTTTACATTGATGAAGTGTCTATAGAGGTACTAAGTTCAGCTGCCTCTAAACCCCTAGTCTTTCATTTTGTCCTTCAGTAAAGGAAACATGAAATCAAGTTCAAGAGTGCCTTTCACTGTAAGCCACTTTACAAAAACTGATAAAAAGCTATATATAGTGATTACTTCACCAGTATTTGAAATGCTGAGATCTGATACAAGAAAGGTTTATAAATCAGAAAGCCAAGCCACATTACCTTTTCAACATGTGAGCCATAACCTTTTCTCTTAAATGACAGCAGATGGATACAGCTATTTTACATAGCTGTAAAAAAACCCAAAAAACCAAAAACCACTATATAGCCTTCCAAATAAGTTATTTGCATACAATGTCACTTGCCAAAAGGCAAGTGGAGTTGATCAGGCTCTGCCTTGTTCCAGCCACCTTGTTGACTTTTGGCAAAATCCTCTCAGTTAGCAATGCATGGAAATAGCTAATCTTCAGTTCTGGTATTCCTATCAATTTTGTGGACAGCAGAATCTGGCAGAATACTGTTTTCTAAACTAAGTGTACAAAATCTCTGTGTACTCCCTAGACAAAAAAAAAAAAATACTCAAGGCTTGATATAAAGTAAAGTTTGATTCTAACTTTAATACTGCCTATTAGACAACCAGAAAAAAAAAAAAAAAAAACCACATTACTCCGTTGTCTAGACTTCAAGGCATTATTTTTGCACAGCCATTTCTTTTCATGGCTTGTTGCAGAAGCAACAGAATTGTAGCTCTAGGAATCATCAGAATCATGAAGACTCACTTGAAGCAAAAAAATCCTTTTTTTCTAAATGTGATTGTAAGTTTAAATGTTGCAAGACCCACCCCCATGCAGCAGGGAGAGCATTTTTGATGAGGCTCTGAGAATTCCCCTAAAACCACAGCTTCCATACAGTGTCCATACAGGCAGCAGATATATACCCAGCCCAGCATTTGGCCTGAAGTTATTCTCTGAGTGGCTATGTAAATTCACAAGGTTGATGTTAGGTACATTATGATGTCACTTCATGTGCCCAGATCAGTCAGAATAAGCACATGAGCATGCCCTATCATCCAATTCCTCTTGAAATTGTTCTGTAAGAATCATATAAAAGATTTTTGGGTTCTCAGAGGTGACTTTTCTTGGGCAAAATACATAGGTTTTCAGGAGAGATTCTCAAACATCTAAGATGTAAACTCCTGTATTTAAAACATTCCTCTAGGCTCCCTGTGTAAAAGAAAAATATGGAAATTGAAAGAAATAGTCCCTTTCCAGGCAGTGAGTCACCTTTTATTAGCATAGATGTCTAAATAGAACATGTAAATCATGCCTCAGAAGTGTCTTTTTCTCTCCATGAACTATAGAGTCTAAACAACTGGCTCAGATGCAAATGCCTGCAGTGTAGATGATCAAATTGAGGTGAGGAATAGCTGCCACTGGAGCATGGGAAGGTGCAGTCAGACAACAGTCAGGCTCAGGGTCTGAGAGCACACACCACCAGTTCATAACTAGCTTGTCATTGTGCCTGTTCTGGTGGTAGCTAATGCTCCAGCATTAACGAGTCCTTCCTCTACCCTTCCCACAGTGAGTTGCTGACAAATATTCAAAATGGTCTTATGAAATCTGTGCCAAGTATTTAAAAGTGGAAAATATTTAGCAAAAAATTGTATTTATTAAGAAGTTATACATTTATAAGCAAACAATTCTGCATTTTTTCCTAAAACTTAATTGGTACAAAATTAGGCAATCATTTTAATTAATTGCCTGTGAAAAAAAAGTCAGGGTTCAGTTTTTTGCTGACCTTTGCATGAATAAGATACAGTTAAGCTGCTGTGCAAGATTCACTCATGATGATTTTTACATCCATACAGTACTTCCTGGGGGAGTTCATGTTAACATGAACTCTTCATCATGAACTCTTCATCATTTTTGATGTAAACCTACCGGTTGTCCCCTCTTACGATGTGCTTTGGTTAATGTAACAGAGCAGTCTAAGGGCTCCTGGACTGGATTCCTCTCAAGGAAATACAGAAGCTGAAGTTGTGCCTCAGGACTGCACCCAAAGCATTACAGTCACTAGCAGACCAAGCTAGAGCTAATCTGAGTTGATCCACATGTGATGTGGACACCAACTCATCAGCACCAAATATTTTGCTCTATAGACCTGTGCTGGCCCATGTGACTTTTCAGATAAATATAGTCCCTGCCAGATTGAGGTTACAGTCTTGAAAACTGTCCCAGTATTGCCCTGAGGGCCAGAGCTGAAAGACTGCACTGAAGCTGTAAGAGAGCTAGACCTTGTAACTAATTAAAGTCTAGCATGATGCATGGCATGTTTCACGGGGAAGTTTCACACTTCACTTCATAGTTATGAGCTGTAAATAACATACACAATTCTATCTTGTGTTCATAAAGCGAAAGTAGAACTTTTTTAATAAACTGGAGGATCAGAAAACTTGTGTGTAACCATATTTGCTGTAGGTTCTGTGCAACTAAAGCAACAAACTCCCTACCCATGTTGCTGGGAGGAAGATTAAGTGTACAGTGACACAACATTCAACCAGTGTTCTGCTCTGCATTTCTAATTTGGAAATTGCATTCATCAGGTCATCTTAATAAAATCCTTCATTGTTTAAAGTGTAAGTAAAGTACAAAACAGTGAATGCTATTAGTTCAGTCAAGAAAGACCAATTGTAATGTACTCTTGCGATAATGGCATTTTCTTGTATTAAAAAAATAACCTAGGATATCTAAAAGCCACTTGGTATTAAGGTTAATGATTTATTTTCCTGTGCTTCATTGCTTAACTCTGACCTGAAGACAGGTAACCACTTACGGTATAATTAGGTGAGTATTGTACCAGACACTCATGATGTTTCTGCAGCAGAAGCATTTCCAGTTCTTAAATGCTTCTCATTGGTCTTGTTGGGCAACTCAGGAGTGTGAAATACTACTACAGCAACTATACTTGTAAAACTTGACAAAAGGTTTGTGTATTTATTAATGTCTCTAGCTGCTTCTCTCATATTGCCTCTTGTCTCCCCTCAATATTAACTCTCAATGCCCACAAGAATGTTACTACAAAAATATGTGTGCCCATTGCCCAATAAAACAGGTAAAATGGAGGAAAAAAGCTTTTGAACTCAAACTGAAGCCCTTTCCCTCAGTAGAAGAATTAATTCAAATATCCAGCCAAGAACTTTCAAGAAATAAAACATTCCACTAGGAACATTGTATCTCTGTATTTAGACTGAGGATGGTCTAGTTGGAAAGTCCATAATCTAAATCTTATCTGGCAGACTAAATTAGAAATGCTGGAACATTTGAAGTAAGATGAAATAAGCAATGAATGACATAAACATAAAATAAATAACTGAGGATCAGACAAAGAAATATTTCTTCTTCATTATATTTCTTACCCTAAGTGCTATTACATTGCTTTGTTACTGGTTTTGTTGGTTTGGGTTGTTTGCTATTTTGTTTTTGTTTTTTAGTTTGTATTCAACACTTTAAAAAAGGAAATTTTCAAATAAAGGGCTGGAGTTATTTAAGAGGAGAAACTGATGAGAGCTTCAGCCCTGTAGCTATGCTATTCTTTGCCATGACAGAAGCACACGAAGGCATCCTTTCCCTGACTCCTTGCACCCAGTGATTGAAACCAGCACTCCCTGACATCAAGAAACTGTCCTAATTTCAAATATGCTCCAGGATGGGTTTCATTGCACATGTCTATATTTGCATCTTAGCTTAGGACTGTTATTTTGATGCAAGCCTTTTCTCCACCACTGCTCACACCACTCAGCTTGGACCAGAGCTATCTTGGACCAAACCAACAGGATCACTCCCCTCTAATGAGACAAACCACAAGCTGTGCCCCAGCTCCATTGGGCAGCCAGACCTCATCACCAGACCAGTCCTAGTCCCAGGTGACACCCCAGGAGCAAGGACAGTGTGGATGCAGGGCCCTAGTGCCCACACCAAGGATCTGCTCCTGTTGTGCTAAATGACCTACCCTACACATCTTCTGTCCCTCTCTTGTGCAGTTCCCTGCTTCAGGTCAAAAAACACCCACTGGGGCAGAGAGCGTGTTCAAGAAAGAGCCCAAACAGATGTGTTGACTGGGGGTGATATTCTGTCTTTTGCTCAAGCAGCTCAGGAGGCTGTAAGTGATAATGTCCCAGTTCCCTTCAGTTGCAGAAATGCTGCATAAACATTGAGAAAATAATGGAGGTTTAAATCCGTTTCAGGCCAGGAGAGATATTTTATCCTGTAACAAATATATACTGAGGTGTCCCAATCTCTTTTTATTATTTTTGCTTCACAGAAAAATTTAAAATCTTGTACTTATTCTAAATCAGAAAAAAAAAAAGGAAAAAGAAGATGTTTTAAAATATCAATAATTTGTGAGGATAGATCCACACAGAAGCCCCATTACTAAGTGTTGGATAAGAGCCCATAGAAGAAACCACATAGTGGTTTATAAAAACACGAGTTTGTTGATCAACAGAAACACTATTAATCATATTATTTCAATGGATTTACAAGTCAAAGGCTTAAAAAATACTTTTCTTCCCTGCAGTTGCACTGTATGCCAGTACAAGTGTAAACTGTACTCACTAAAATCTGAAGTTACAATTCTACAAAATTAGCACTGCAACATGCAATGCTTCATGCTCATTTTAAAATGCAGTAAGATTGGATTAAAATACATTAAGCATGTTAATTCTTAATTACTTATGAGCTTTTAAAGCTTTAGCACAGACTTGTTTGAAATTTCAAACACATGAAGCAATGAGCAATAATAAACTTCAGTAGCTTTAGCACACATTGAATGATCTTGTCCATATTACAAAATAACTGGTTTTACAACATCTAACTAGCATGTGTTGGTTACATCAGTGGTTTTCAGGCTGGAGTTTGCAGGTCACAGGTGATGAGATGCTAAACGTATTTATCACTAAACTGAATAGTGCACCATGATCTCTGACAAGTTTTGGAGCTTGACAGTGATCCTCCAGGAAGTCCAGGAGCCAAGATTCACATGCCCCATTGGATTAGGCATATAACAGTAACCCTAAGCCTTAAAAAAAAAAAAACAGGAGAAATAGTCCTCTCCAGAGCAACCACTTCATCCTGAAATAGGTGACTTAAAAAGATGGTAAATGGATTTATAGATGTCACAGTTTCTCTCCATTCACTACAGAGGGAGTCTCAGGAGACTAACAGGGAGGCATTAGCTTTAGACTAGACCTCACTGCCCTCAATGTCTCCCTCCATTACCTCAGAACAGACAGCTCAGATGCTCCTGCTCTCTGCCTCTCTATGTGAAAGGGCTGTCTCTCCTCCAGGAGCTTGGGAAGGAAGAGGAAAGCACAGTCTCATACCACCACCCAGAACCATAAAGGGGGCACACCCACCCTCTCAGCGCAGAGAGCACAGTCCAGCAAGAGATACTCAGCAGGTATTGGGGCTGCCACTGCAGAGGTGGGCTGTGTGTGCTCTGATTACACAGCCATAAGTGTCTGTGCCAGTGTGGGCATCTTACCTGACCACTTCCACCGAAATCCAGCCTCTGCCTAATCTAGATCACTGTCAGCACAGATATATTGGTACTCACACAGCTGAAATAGAGGAACTCTGCAGCCTCACATATTCTGGGGAAATACCAACACAAAACTTAATTGGAAACAGGGTTTTAGCATAATTCACTATATGAGTTTTTCTTCCTGCAAGCCCACAGGGGCCATGAAAATCTTGCATGACACCTTCCAAAGAGGAATCTGAAACTGAAGCAGGCTTGTGCTGGTGTACAGCACATCCATATTCTTCAGAAGATTTCCAGAAGGGGGTCCATTTGGGTCCAGGTTTCTCAGTGCAAAACGGCTGTATCCCATGAACTAGCTATTGGATAAAAAGGATTTTAATGCTTAACACTCATAGTCTTGAGGAGGAACATTTGACTGAAGCACACCTCACTGGGATTCTGAAATGCTTCTGCTTCTGAACTGAAATATATAAAGTCATCACATCAGCCATGAAAAGGGTTTAATGACTGAAAGGAGGTTAAGACTAAAATATATACACATTTGCTAAAAAAAAAAAAAATTAATCTGGTATTTTTGAGTTAATAATATGCTTTTATAATTAAATTTAAAATCTCCAGAGAAGTTAATTTGGATAATGTAGGTAATTTTTAAAGCTCATTCTCAGTGGAGCCTATTTTAATTTTGGGATTAAATGAACAGCTAATAGAGACATTCAGATTTTTTCCCCTCATACATTGGATGTTTGCTTAAAGATTTTTTTCCTTAACAATCACCCCTTCGAAATAGCACTGCCTTCAATGAGTATTTAGAACACATGCAACTTATTAAAAAGTTAAGCCCCAGGTTATTACATTTGCATCCATTAACAACCTTGCTTTGAGAAATGGCTTTGCTAAAAGAACATGTTTTAATCAGCTGGTACTACTTGCTTGCATAAAGACTTGAGGGGTTTAACAATTTTTTAAATTTAAAAGTTATGCCGTCATCAGCAGCTATTGAGGACATACTTTGTACTAACAAGACTACTACATCCTGATGTATTGTATTTGATATCACAGTGCCTGCATGTGCCATGTAACACAATAATTCTTCAGCAGAGAAAAAGCATGAAATGAAAATGTGGAGAAAAGCAGAAAACTTTTCTGTGGACGTTGACTCCTTGCAAAAATCACCCTGAAATATTCTCTTAGAGTTGAAAAAGTTAAAGGCCTTTTAGGCTTGCATTTAAAGCCTCATTTAAAAATTTTCTAGACAGTAGTTTATATATGATTAAGCGATCTGTAATGCCAGGTGAATGAATAAATTGATCTATTCTGGAATGACCTGAGAGATTTCTTGTTTTCGAGCCTTATCAGTCTGATACCCACACCATCCATTTACCACCTCTAATGTTCAGCAGACTGTTCTATAACTCTGCCAGGTTCAGTTCTGCAGCTACAATTCAATCAAAAAGTCATGTCAGGGCTCAGAGTTGTATTAGCTGAAATTAGGAATGTTGGTCATTTATTACACTTGGAGTCATATTTATCTTCTAAGCTTTAGCTTTCCACTGAAGACAAATTCTCAAGGTTCTTATACCAACTAAAAAAAAATTATTTTTATTTTATTTTTTTTAATGGAAACTTAGTGCATCCTGGTTTTCATCCACCTTCCAGGTCTTTACAAATGGTCACATATTTCACAAGAGTTATGGTCCAAATCATAAGAGCTGTCAGCACTGACATTTACCCATCACCATTACAGGGTGAACAATTGCAAAGATACGTATAAAATCATTAGAAGTATAGAAGAACAGTTCGGATATTTTTTCTACCTTTTTGGGTTAGATCCAATAAAAGATTTAAAGGTGCCAACACCTAACTTTTAGGCCGACTTCCAGAATGAAATTCAGAGTCAGATACCTGAGTTCCTTCCATAACTTGAGATAGGTCACTCAGGGGGAAGAAGACTCTTGAACAGCAGTGAGAACCCTACTCTCCCCATTCCACTGCATCCTGCCTCTTCTCAGCTAGATCCTTAGGAGGCTGCTGAGCCACACCCTCCTCACTTCACCAGGAGACTTCATGCTGCCTCATGGCTAGTGCTTTGCTTCAGTAGAGCGGCTGTGAACCTGAAGCCCCTCAGGTGGAGGAGAGCATCTGGTGCATGCCTCTGCCTCCTGAGTGAGTGCTACAGGTGCAAGAGGTCCATTAGAAACATTTTAGGTATAATTACCACTAGGGAAGGCCACAGTCTTGGCAGTGAGCCAGGCAGACTCATTTAAAGGGATTTTGCATGCTCATCTGCCTACTTTTGGGATCCACTGAAGCTTTGGTAGGGAGGCAGCATTGCAGGCTGAGTTGAAGAAGATCACTGAAGACATTTAGAAACCTTCAAGGTTAAGTAGCCATTGGGCAGGATATTTGGATAAAAGGCACCAAGAGCTCAGTCCAGTTATTCAACAGTAAAAAGTGTCTAGGATTGTTTGCCCTGTCCAAGGGAGGTGCAGGTGGGAGATCACCACCGGCCACATGGGAGACATTCACTTCTCTGGAGTGGCAGCAGGAGGCCAGCAGGTACACTGTAGCATCTTAAATGGAAAGAGGTGACCAAGTTTTAGCAATTAAAATAAGCCTATATAATAACCAAATCCCACACTAGCAAGAGCAAACTTTTACCTTGCTTTTGGATTTTGGTACACTGAGAAGATATATTGTCAGCAGCAGCAAATACCAGCTAGTTAGAGGTAACAACCAGCTCATGAGTTCACCTATATATTCTACTGCATTAATAAAATGTTATGGGAAATATTCCATGCCAAAGCACAGACCTAATTCTGCAGCTGCACATTCTGAAGCCTATGGGAAGTGGGAATAGAATAAAGTTATATGTGGCTGCCTCCAATTTCACCCTCTTTTTAAGGTCAATCAGACTATACACTACTTTACAGCTGTGCAGACAATCTGTTAATGGGTCTTTCTGGGAAAATCCACTAGTTTTAGAGTGAAAGCCCACCCAATGAGATTTGTAAGCTAAATAAGCATCTAAACAATGACATGACTAAGTGCTTACCACAGCAGGCTGTTTGTTTTGGACACAGGATGGAGAAGGCTTTTGCCAATTTTTGTTTAGCTTGGCAAACCCCATGGCAAGTGTAGTCACAGCAAATATATTCCCAAGCCAGATGACACACACAGTTCCAGAGCTGATACAAAATGGGCTGGGGAAGACTGAGTATAATAAAACAAGTTGAAATAGTGTGTGACAATGATAGCTTTGCATACTATTGCCCTCAAAGTATCAAAAGGATCTCACATTTCCTTCAAAGATATGTATTAGTGATGTAGTGAAGTTAAAGATGAAATTATATCTAATTTTATATATAGAAAATTTGATTTATTTTTTGATGACAAAAAGGCTGATATTGCACACATTTGCTACAACAGACTCTCAGAGAAATCAAATTCAATCATAAAACAGAAAGCAATATATTATTTTTTAGTGACTGCATTATGTAAGCAGGAAGAAGGAGATGATATCAACTTGCCAACTGGAAATCAATAGGAACTTGGCCAACTAGCCTAAGGCTTTTTCTGTTGTCTTCAAGGGGATCAGTTGGCTTAAATAATAATTTAATCCCATGTGCTTCAGGAATACTGGACATTTGAAGATCTGAACATTTAAATCCTGAGCATTGTAAAGCCAACATTTTATGCACATTCTGAAATCCAAAGCATAGCACACAATCTTTATCTGGTCAATCATATTTCTGCCATGTGCAATAAGTGATGTTATGATCAATTCAGATACTTGTGACTAAAATGGATTTGTTTTACTTAACAGACTTTCTTGTTCGTAGTTTTTACAAGTCGCAAGTCCAGCTCTTCAGCCCAGAGGAGATTAAGAAGCCTGTATATGTATGGCTCGTAAAAACAGAAAGAAAACTGGAAAATCATTGTACATCTCTCCCATGTGTTGACTTCATGCTGTACATGTTTGGCTTTTACATATTAACATATCTATTCTGATACTTGACTCTAATAGGGCCATCAGCTACTTGTTGTCTTTTTAGTGTCATCTTACCAATCTCAACTTGCAGGTAACAGTGAGTATACCTTAATTTACCACAGCAAAGGTCCTTGCTGCAGTGGGTCAAACCAAATTCAAGGCTGCAAAGTACCAAAAAGTTTATTCAAACTCCAAGTAAAGAAAGTCCTCTCCCCTACTGTCTTCATGTTTTTTGTTGTGAAAGATCAGCCAAGTTCTCCAAGCAGGCACACACATTTAGTGACAGCATGTTTTCCCTGTTTTCCTACCATAGCTGAAGTAGTGGGCTGTAGCTCAGAAACCTGACCATACTGAAGAGGTAGACGTACAACTTTACAATTTTTAAACTGCAAAACTGTTTGCAAAATTATTTATAATTTTTTCAGCTTTTTGATATATAACAAACAAGCACAGATGCCATCCTTTGCATTTCAGAAAAGGAAGCAGCAAGTCTGTTACCTGCAAGGTACACAAAATCCCACAGAATAGGCATGGCAGAGCGAGCTGGGACACAGGACAGTTCTTGTTTCCCAGCTTGGGCATGCTCAGGGACTTACCACATGCTGCCTTTCATGCTGCTTTACCCTTCTGTCCGGCTGATCACGTGCCATCAAACATGAGAGGCAAACGTGTAAGGTTCCACCAAGACCACTCTAAGACTTTACAGAGGTTTCAGTCTAACCTCTTTTTCCAAATTACAAGCAAACAAGCATAAAGTTTCACCTGAAACACCTTTCCCCATTGTGTATGTCCAGGTGTAACACAACTTTGGCTCAAACAGCCCCCAGCATCTGAGAATAGGATATGTGAATAGTTCAGACAGCCTCAGCATTTCACACGAGCACTAGAAGAGCCTTGTCCCTGAGTTTCTTCAAAAAACAAGGAAGTAGTGGAGAAGATGAACATTGATTCTTAAGAAATATTGGTAAAATGTGGAAAGAAGAAAAAAATGGCAAAAAAGCTAATTAGATATTAAGAAGGTTAAAAGGGGTGACCTAAAGGGATAGACTGGTATTGATTGCTCACAAAGTGGTGGAAGGCTGATAGGGATGCCATTTGCCATGAGTATGGTAGCATAGTTAAGGTCATTCAGTAAGAATTATATAAAACAGGTTTTGTCATACAAATACCATTACTGCAAGAGATTAGAAGTTTAGGTGATAAAGTAAATCATACTGACAAAACAGGCTTTGACAAACTATTTTACATCATGGTGAAGGACCTCCTGTTTAGAAACAAGTATAGGGTTCTAAAAAAAAAAAGATTAAAAAACTCCATATGAGTATCTAGTTCATCATCCACTTGCAAATTCTTGAATATGAAGTGGATTTCAACTGAAAATTTGGTTTATACATTTCTAAACAGAAATATAGCAAATGGTGTTGCACAGAGTTTCTATTTTTAGCACAACTATAAGAAATATCTTTATCATTGAACTGAATACAAAAGAATCACTTCAGCTAGTGCACAAACTCCAGCAGCATGTCAGAAGTGATAAGAATGGGTCAGTTCCACACAGAGGCTTTGGTTCTTGAAGTGCTAGTTTCCTTCAAAGAAAGAATATAGGTCAAACGTCCAGATCTGGAAAAGCAGTATCCTGCAATTCAATGACTTAGAGAAGAACTCTGGTTTAAGGGAAACAGACAATGTAAAAAAAGCTCATGACGTGATTATGAGGGATAGTATGATCTTCAGATGTAAAAATAAGAATTAGTCTGTTACAAGTAGGACAATTGTATACTGCCCAATTGATATCAGCTAATTGGGAAATTTTTCCTGACACTCTACATCAGAAAATTCAACATTATCGGAGATGAAGATTAAATAAGAATTTTAGAAAAGAAGATGAAGATGTTTTGATTTTCATGACACTTCACTTGTGTTTTTAAATATAAATGATTTTGTTTTAAATTTAATATGCTTTTGCATCTTTGGTGACAGCACATCATGTTAAAATTTTTAAAAATAAAACCTATTAAAAGTCAAACTGTAATGAAATGTCTCAAGTTTGCTGTAAGATTACGTTTAAGTCTATAGTTATAGAAATTGCCAATGTCCTCTTTTTCTAGTCGGTTTATGGAGAGAGAATTTCTCAAAATCCATACCTTGTCAGCTGAGATCGTAATTCAGATATTGGAACCTGAGTCCAGTGTCAGTAATTAGGAATATACAAAGTCAAGAAATGTTATAAGCAAACCACAAGAAGGTTCCAGAGTTGCATTTCTTAAAAATACAGTTTGAAAACAAGGGTTTGTATGTTTTCTTAGCTTATTAGACCAACAGATGCACAACAAAACCTAACATGAAAATCACTAGATAAAGGAATTCTAATTAAAATTAAGGGAACACTCATTATCCATTGGAACAACTAAACTGGGATTACTGTAAATCAATAATTTTTTTTTGCAGCCCGTCAGATGACATAATTTCCTAGAAGGCATGCTTGCAGCTCAGTTACAAACAGGGGACTCAATACTGAATTTCTGCAGGGATGTCCTGCAGCGTACTGTGCAGGAGGTTCTCACAGCTCCTGGGTTTACCCTACGAGCACGAGAAAAGGAAAAAAGCAGCACTCAAGTCACTGCTGTGGTCAGGCAGCTGCCTTCTGTAACCAATACATGTTTGCAAGAATGAGCATCACTTAGCAAAGGGTCTGAGAGAAAGGAAAAGGGCCATATTCTGCAGTGTGAAGCACTCACTGAAGACAAGAGATGATGTGCACAGGAGATATTGTGAAACAAGCACAGCCATACCACCTACCTTACTACGGGCAAAGCACTTAACCTTTCTATGCAAGTGCTAAACAAGAAAAAAAGATTAGCAGATTCCTTTAATGCTAATAAATCAGATTACAGGGAAACTTGTCTGAACAGGACCCAGTTGGTGAAATTATTTCAGTTCACAATTCACTAATGTCTCTGGGGGAGCAGAGGACAAGCTAAAACCCGAAGTACAGAGAACTAAAAGGGAAAGAGAATCAAAACACACCCTGCTCTCAAAACACTGAACACTTGACATCACAAGAAAGACCCTTTCCCGCAAAGATCACCAGCACCTTACTTTTCTTTCCTGCCCAGTCAGTCTTTCTGCAAGTGTAACTGCAACCTTAGCTTTTTTAACTCTCACACCTGCCTGATAAATTGTTCCTCTTAAATCCATAGCAATAATGGTTTTCCCTTTGAGCTTCAGATTAAGATATAAATTCTCGCACATTGCTAATCTTTGCATAACTCATGTTTCAGGAAAGCAGACCTATTAGTAAATACAGACCAAATTGTGAAACTGTATTACAGTATAAGAAATCTTTCTTAATCTAGATGGAAAACCTCTCTCCTTAGATCATATAGATCAATCATAATCAAATCTTTTCCATTAGTATCAAATAAGCAATCATCTTCCTGACTTATTAGGAATTCAACAAATATAGCTAATCTGTATATATTCATCTCTCTCCAGCCTTAGACTGCAATTTTTCAGGCCAGAGACTGTCTTTTCCTGAGTTTTTGGAAAGTGGTCAGCTAAGTGTGGGCACTGGCATAAATTAATAATGACATAGTCACCAAGAACACTTAAATAAAAGTATACTCTGATTTAACTCTGAAGCTCCTCTACCAAAATCCCAGATAAGTAATGATATTCAGAATCCTGCTTTACATTTACCTTATTTTATCAGGAGTTTGCTTCTAACAAAACAACTGAAACCATACACGTTCTGCTCATTTACTCTTTCCCCATGCTCTTGCCAATGACCAAGACAATCCCTCTGGCTCAAATGCTGTGGGACAGATTCTTCTCTATTTACTGCTTCTAAGTTCTTGTTCCTTTTTTTTGAAAGCACAGTATCAGCCAGAATTTAAGAGGGTAAAACATCTTTGGAGAGCTGCTCACTGTGATTACGGGATGCTTAAGGCAACAGATGAAGCAATGAAATCATTGCATGGAAAGAGAACATGCCAAGGAGCACCAAGGAGCCTGCCAGCTCAGGGGAAGAACAAAAAGAACTTCCCAGGCAGGAGGAGCCTGAATAGAGTTTGCAATAACTCATGAAGAAAGTTACTGAATCAGCTAAAGCAAGGACTCACCCGAAAGAACAGAAATGGCTCAGATATTTTTAACTTCCTGTTTGCTTTTCTTAAGAGTTCTAAGTTTGCTCAAGGTAGAAACCTAATTTTCTAGTTTTTATTCAAATAAACTTTGCCTTGATTGAAATAAAAAAGAAAATCATCAACTTTAGTCTAACTTTAGTTAGAATACAATATAATATAAGAAAAAGACTGCCTGATGCAGAGTCCCATCAGGGATGGAGAGATGACTGCCCTTAGTGCTGTCCCCACTGTGAGAGCAAGGAGGGAGACTTTCACACTGGGAAGTTTCACTGCTGTCAGAAGTGGAGCAGGAAGTGTGAAAGAAGGAAAGGAATGGAAAAACACAAGATATTTTGACTGGTAACAGGCCTCCTCACCTCCCCACACACCAAATGTCCTCCTGCAGGGAAAACAGGTGCAAAAGAGAACAAACAAAAGAGAATAAAGAGGAAAAGCAAAGAGCAGTCAAAAGTGAAATGAAGGATAAAGGAAAGCTGGGAATCATGACTTTGCTGGTAGCAAAAGAAAAAAAACAGTAACAGAACTACACAAGATGGTCTTTCCTTGCCATCATCCAGGCAATTCCGTCATCCTACACTGAGTCAATCAAGTTATTGTGATACTGAGTCTCAGAGCAATGAGATAGCAATTGCTCACATGAGATGACATGAGAACACCCAAGACAAGTGACAAAAGATGGATAAAAATGTTCCACTGAAATTTGAAATGGTAAAAAATACACATCACACATCAAAAGAAGTCCTTCTTGAAAAATTGTATTAAAAAAAAAAAGAAGATAAATGCTCAGCTCTTTCTTAACCCTAAGCACCTGAAAATGAGAAGGGCTTCTTAAAAAGCAGTTTCTAATGCCTCTCATCTCCCCATAAAAAACAAAAGTTAAAATGGGCCAATGCTGTAAGGTAAACACAGTTGTTGCTGGTACAACTCTGATTTTAACTTTAAAAGAATTAGTTTATACCAAAAAAAAGTCACAACTGCCTTTTTCTTTAGTCACAAAGTCTGTCTTCATTTAAGTTTGCATAGCCTGCTGCCAGCTGAGATAAACTGTACCTCACAAAGGACATTATATTTGGGGGGAAGTGACGCATCACAGTCTCTTTCCTTTGCTTCCAGTATGTCAGCCAGTATTTCCTCTGCAAGCAGAGCTGAACAATAGGCAATAGAAAGTCACAGTTTTCTACTTCTACATTCTATTAAATATCCTTAGTGTACACATACATCCCAAAATTAAGTAGAGAGAATATCATTAATGCAATACATAAAGGCAGGAGAAAGTGAAAATTACAATCATGTGGCCAAAAAATTCTCAAATTGGGAATCTAGGTTTTCTTTTTCTCCCAGAGCACTGCCATATATGAGCAAGCATCAGAACAGAAGGATGTGTCACATGGGGCTCACCAGGGGTCTGTCCTGGCTGCAACACACTCCAGCATTTATTCCATGATTCAGAGAGTGCATATTAAAACAATGGATGGCAACCTAGAAAGAAATGAACCTATTGCAAAGGAAAAAATACCGTGGACAAAAGGAAATAATGTCTGGGGAAAAGAAAACAGAATGCATCCTGACAGGGACAAGTTCAAGGTATTGTCAGAGCAAATGAACCACATAAATATGGAACAGGAGACAGCCAATTAGAAATCAGTTGTGTAGAAAAGGACCTTGAATGATATAAAAGAGAAGCCAAACAGAAGTCAGACATCAAGCTATAACAGGTTTCTTAAGGTACCAAAAAAATTATGCATGAGCCAGAATATCAAATGCAAAATCTGTATAAGCCCTCTGCCCTGCAAAGCACAGCTGTGATTTTGCCTTGTTCTCACAATACAAAAATATAATTAAGTAAAAATTCAAGTGGGCTAAGTGGAAGGAATGCACAGGAGAGTTGCAAGAACAGTTCCAGGAAACATAACCCTGGAGGAAACACAGAGCAGTGAATTTTTGAGTCCTAACAATTTAGGACTAAGACATGACATGCTAACAGCCCTCAAGCACATAACTGCTGCAGGGAAAGATTGAACAGTTAGTTTCCTACATTCATCCAGGAGAAGGAAAAAAGTAACAGGTTTAGATTTTAACAGCAAAGTTTCCACCTCAAGCAAAGAGTATTTTCTGCTGGCAAGAATAATGAAATGTAAGAATGAACTGCCTGAAAAAGGAGGCCGGACAAACCTTCCTCGAAAAAGTCAACTGGCCTTGCCACAGAGTAAATGGAGACTCCACATCTTCCTTGCACCCCCATCATTCTCAGCTTGCCTAAATATTGCCAGAGAAAGAGTTAATATCCTGCATCCTTAAAAGCAATCTCTTTATCATTACCAGCTGGCCTCTTTCACAGATAAAATAACTATGCCTTGCTGTGTTCCTGTTTCTCCCCTCTCCAGATCAGCACATAGGCTGTACCTGGCCCAGAGCCTCTGCCTCCCCTCTCTGGTACCCCACGCATGTGCCCGGGCTGTCTCTGCTTTCCCTGAGCAACAACTAGAGAGGACACAACAGCCTTTATGGATGATTAATAGCAACCTTTCAAGGCTTAATGATTTGGCTAAGAAACTACATCTTATAGATCAGTCAGCTAATCCAGATTTTGGCCAGCTCTCTTCTGCTCTTTCCAAGAGGTGGACTGAATATTCAGTACAACATGCCTCCAGCTTTCAGTCATTTTTCTCCATTACAAATCACCTATTCAGACAACTATTCCCAAGATGCACCACTTTACTCAACAGATCATCTCCATCTCATTACCAATGGGTAAGCAGGGAAACCTTAATCAAAACAAACTGTCTCTAAAGGCTCAGAAACAATTCAGGAGTTATTCCTATTTTACAGTTCTGTGTGTTGTTTTCCAGTTTTCAGCTCTGCAATGATGAGAGTGCATTTTATCTAAGGAAGAACACACTATTTTACTACGTTAGGTAATGCATACAATTCCAAATGGCAGAAGTTCTTTCCTTCTGTTGCTGGAAAAAAGATGAATAATAATGTTAAAATTAGTTACAGCCAGTATGTGGTAGATGGACTGTTGCCATATGGTGGTTATGTAAATTAAGTGACAAAATAAGGATCCAGCATTTATAAGCAACTTTTGCACACTTCAAAAACCCAGCCTGCCTGTGAAATACCTACTGGCTCCCACTTACGGGAAAAGATTACATCAAAAACTTGGGGTTTTTTTCTGAGACTCTGAACAATTATTTCAAGGAAAACCTAAGCCTCTTATTTTCCTAACATACAAAGAATATCAAGTCTAATCACCACTCCTGTGCATTACACAAAGTAGTCTTGTTCTCCAATTAAACATATATTTTCACTTGGTAAAATTATGCCCCAACTCCACATCGCTGTGCTGCCTCTCTGAAAAGGTGCCTGACTGTACTTCATGGATGACTTAAATGGCCAAACTTAGGACAAAGACGACTTCCTCAAAAGCTATCAAAGCCACCCACTTTTGCTGACTAGATAGGGAATTTAGGACCACCTTCAGGAGTCCTGACACTCTATGTGCTTGCCATCGAAACAAAATGCGGGGACAGCTGGACAAGATACATCCCAAGCATTCACAGCTCAGCAAAATTTAATTATGTTCAAGAGGCAGCATTTCAGATTCCATGTGTAGCTATCACAGAGGAAAGTGATAATTTAAAGTATTTAATATTTTTATTATTTCAGTAGGCAAGGACACTGAGTATCAAGCAGATAATTGGATCAGAAAACATAAAACAGTTTCTTCTAAAGCTGGCTCACTATTTTAAAAAACTAGTTCTCATTTCTCAGGTTATAATGAAAGCATAGCTCCTGCTATGAAAAATAAAAGTTGAAATTAATTATGGTATGTAACAGCTTCATGAATCCTTGACATGCAGCATAGATTAGATTCCAGACTCCCACTGTCCCACCGCAAAAAACATTAGTATTTTTTCTTTAACCGTATGCACAGAGGCTAATTAACACAAAATCCTTTTTCCTTACTGAAAGAGGAGTCTTCAGGCTTTATTAGAAGAACAGCAAAGCAATTAACCAAAGATTAAAGGGGCTCCATCTGTATGAAGCATGATAGAAATTGCCAAAAGGAGCAGGAGACAGGTAACAGAGGATATAACCAAAGGAGGGGAGAGAAGGAGAGAATGAGAAACAGAAGGTTAATATTAAAATTGCAACTGGAGATCTTTTTCAGTAACCTGTTCGAAGTTAGCCAGAGGGGATAACTGTAATGTAGGCACAAGCTTAAGCAAAAGTCTATGGACTCTGCTCAGGTCAGATTACCTGATCATAATGGTCCTTTCCACCCTCATAAATCTAAA
This sequence comes from Cettia cetti, assembly GCA_013401135.1. Classification (NCBI taxonomy): domain Eukaryota; kingdom Metazoa; phylum Chordata; class Aves; order Passeriformes; family Sylviidae; genus Cettia; species Cettia cetti. The sequence goes on from VZUI01021092.1 coordinate 93,105, forward strand.
TTACACATGTATGAAGACAAAAGGGAATACTAAGCACAAAATCAAGGAAAGGTTTAAAGCTAAGTTGAACTAAAACCCTTACGTTATTATCAAGATAGCAAAAGGCATATGTAAAAGACACTAACTTTATTCTTGACATCTCTAGCAATGTATTTATCCCTCTATCAGTCTTCACAGTAAGTGCTATGTCTCATAGCTGCTTGGCATCTTTCTGAAAAAAGTCTACAGGAAAACTCTGCCAAAATTATCATCCTCTGACTCTCCTATCTTAGGGTAATACTGAGTTTGTAACATATGATCTGCTCATACAGATTTCTAGCACTGCAACATTATTTAAAGGCCATAAAAATTGCACAATTCTCACTGTATCTAACAAGCTATATTCCAGCACAACCGGATGGAGGTGGAAGTCTCAACTTATTCGTACAACCAGGCCTTTTGCCCTATGACAAATTGTAATGCAACTTAGCTGGCTTACTTCTGTTCACACAAAAGTTGGCATTTATCTGAAGTCGTCCCTTGCAGCAGTTACTACAGGATCAGGAAGGGTCAAAAAGGGAGGTATGAACTCATTAGAAGGTCACTAAGTCTCGGGGGGTCCCAAGGTCCTTTGACATGTACTGCTAGAGCTGTCAAAGGTCCTGTCATGAGCACTGACATTATATTACATATTAGATCTACTTAAAAGTCCATTTTGACAGAAAGAAGCAAATGTGAACCACACCGATGAGCATGTCGTATACCTCCTGAAAGACCTTGGGTGGATTTATCTGCCTGTAGCTCCATGACAGACCACATCCAAACATAGGTGCTGTTGTGCACCTCACCACAGCTCATATGCTCTCAGCGACTGGAAGGAAAGCTGACACCACAGAGCTTCTCAGGGATCTTCAAAACTTAAGAGTTCCTTAAGGATAGTGACTAATCTAGTGGATCAGCTGGCAATGAAAACATGACAGTCAATCTAGCAGGTGCGGCATCCTGTTAGTTCATCTCTGCTGCAGGCAAAAACAGTTTGTATGTTGGATGAGCAGCTTCTCCCTAATGATTCTCTCTGGCCATCACTGATATTACAATTGATATCACCAAAATCACAATAGCCCTAAAAGAAGAGCCTGTTCTCATATCAATTCTCTTTTCTCTTCAGGCAAAACAGAACTTATTGGAATAGTGTTATCTTTGTTAAAAATTGCAGGGTACCACTTATCTGTTAGATAGTCTACTCAACTGCTGTTTTCAGCTAAAACAGAAAGATCTGCAAATCCCAAGTGAACAGAAAGGACTGAAAGTTCATGGTGATACTGGTAGCATCTCATTCAACTTAAGAATACATAGACTGCAGTGGGAAAACAGTAAAATAATCAAGCATTGATGCAACTCAAGCACCCTCCTATGCTGTCAGATGTCTGTTAGAGACATCTGATTGTTAGGTCTATGCTGTAGTTGCAACAGCTGTACAGGGACAAAGCAGAGATGGATATGAGGATGGAATGACCTAAAGTTCTTCAGAGCCTGGAGCATATTCTTTATGGAGCTGAAGCTTGAGCTACTTGCATGCCTCCAAGCTTATAAAGGGCAATAGATATGACCTGGTTGAAAGGGGCTGTCTGCAAGCAGACATAAAGAAAAGGCCAAAAGAGGAAAGACATTCCTGGGAATAGAAAACAACACATCTTTCCTTTTTCTCGGAAAGGGTCACAGTGTCAAAGAAGCTGGCTAAGAAATTGCATTAGTTGCAGGTGCTGTGAAGAGCTGGGGTACAGCATAAACACCCCAGGGAGCAGCACAGGAGAAGCTGGGACCTGGCTTCATGACACCAGTGAGCTAGGCAGCCTCCTCACTGATTCAATGCACTCTCATAGTACCCATGCAGTACTAAGTTCTGGTGTGCAATTTAGGCATTCAAGACTTCTGGATGTTCAGAATTGCAGATATAATCACTGCAGAGAGCCTATTTGCAGCAAACTCATCATTCCACATAAACATTAAACTGTGCACTGTGTGAACCCAATAAATCTGACACAAAGGGCTACAGAATGCTTGCATATGTAAATGGGTCCACAGACAACAGATGTTGTTAACCTACATGTTAAATCACGTATGTCCTGAAGAGGTCTGATTTGACTGTGTACGACAAGAATAACCAAGCTTACTGCAGTTATTTTATTTAGTATACATACACATTTCTTCACAGGCAACATTAAAAGCTCTGAAAAAGAGGGGCTCTGATGTGGCACTACTGGTTTTAGCCATCATCCAAGACACAGAACAGTCTCTATACTGTATTCTGACCTGTATATGCCTCATTATAGCTACCAATGTGGTATTGTATTCCTTGCAGTTACTGGTCAGAATATGAGATAGTGGGGTATTTTCCATTTTGAAGAAGAAAAAACAAACAAAAAACCCAGCAGTAACAACAACAACCACCTCAAGACAAAATACACCAAAACCACACGAAATGCTCATTTGAAAAACACACTGCTTTTCAATTAATATTATTCTCTTTCTTTTGGCAGAAGCTGTGTTAACTTGAAATTAGGTGGTCCTCTATACCAAAAGTATAAAAGAGATACTATCTACCTGCAGAAATGACCCGTGTTTCTCCTTTCCAAACTGTATGTCTGGGAATAGAATAGGATGCCAGGTCTGAAAATAATACATTAACAGACCCTAAAAACCACAACAGTGCAGAACTTTCTATTTACAGTAAGTCTTCCACCATTCCCAAGATAAAGCTTCTGCATTTTAAAAAGTGGAGGTAATTTTGTGTTCAGCATTTTGCTTTTTAAATATAAAGGTAAGTTAAATGAAGCTTAAAGGAGGCGAAAGACATTAGAAAATTACAATTCCTCTCTTGATATTCAGTAAGGGACTAAATAACAAAAAAGGAGCTTAAGTGCTGTTGAGCTGCACAGGTTTTTGATGTGCTAATTTTGACAGAGCATCTTGGTAGATTACATCTAACCCCGCTGTGGAATACCCAGCTATTCCACAGCCTTGGGGACACTGAGCAAGTGCAATCAAGCAAACCTTAAGTCTTTGTCCTTACAAACATCATTCAAGAATTTCAAATGTCACAACCTAGGAACTGCTTACAGATACCACATTAATGACTCATTCCTGTGTCAAACCTTCCACAGTAACCTGTCCTCGCTCGTTTCCCAAGGATGTGCTCACAGGAAGGGCCGTTTAGAAGCCCTGGGGTCTGCCCGGCTCCAGCCCGTGCCCAGGCCGCTGCCGGGCCGCCTGCTGCCACCTGCCGGCGGCTCCGCCCGCTCAGCCCGGCACATCCGCCCTCACAGGCGGACACAGAACAGCGGAAACAACCACCATACACACTGAAACCACGGATTTACACGCCATTCTCCGAAAGTCAGAACAGCAGCAGCAGCTCAGGCGGCGCAGGGTGACTGCCCACCTCACCCTTTCCATCCCAGAAAAGGACCAAGGTGTGCTCCAGGTATCCTTGGGTTTCCTTGGCGCTGACCCCCCAGGGTATTCAGGCTCCCTTCCGCAAAAGTCAGTGCAAACCTGAAAAACCTTATTCCTGAGCGGCTCCCACAGAAAGATTTTCCTTCTGCTGCTCTGCTTGCATCCACCACTCCAAACGTGAAATTTCTTCCAGCTCAGGATCTTCTGACTCCTCTTCCAAAGCCTCCCTTGTCCAGGGAAGAGCATGTGACATTATGGCCATGTACAGTCACAGCCTAATAACAACTATAGCCCTACTGCCCTTCCTGTCCACACACAAAACACTCGCCCAAAGCATTTCACTCTTTGTACCAAGGCAAATACAAGAATTGTTTTTTAAGGCAGTGAATGCTGTAGGAATTACCCTGTTCCTCTCACATGCACCTAGTAAAAGACAGTTCAAAAGCAGGAGCCTCAAGTGCCTTCATGAGTCTTGCCATAGTTACTTTGTTATTCTTACTAATTTTATTTCCTGATTGATTATTTTTTGCTCCCAAGTTAGAAAGTGTAGCTCCAAAGGCAGCAAGCCCCTTGGGAGCAGAGAAACCAGGATATGGTAATGCTTTAAATTCAGTTACATGTTACCTTCAACCTCTCCAAACAACAATTTAAGGACTAAGGAGGAAAAAAACCAGGAGTACCACACCACAAATGAAAAAGAAAAAAAAAAATTAACAAAAACCCCAATACACAAGAGAAAAATAAACACTTCACTTCTAATTCATGCACACAGAAATAGTGAGAAAATACAGCTGGACAGGGCCTGAAGTTCTCAAGCCATTTATCAGGTGCCAAGTGCAGGGAGAGAAATATTACTTCAGGCAGTTGTTTCTCTTATCTATTTTTAAAGGCATAAATATAAGAGGATCCACATTGCTCCTGCCTGGACCACTTCTTGTATTTTTCAAAATCACCCTCTAGAAGACTCCATAACCAAAATCTGAACACCCAAATCAGTGGTGTTTGGATCACCTCATCCTCCAGAAAAAAACCTCAAAACACTCACCCAACAATATCAAATGCAAAGCGTTTTTAAAGCAGCTTTCGAAACAGAAACAAACAAAACATTCTACTTCAAAAATTAGACATTAAAAGAAGCTAACATGAAAAGCAGATGGAGAATTTGGGATAACTCAACCACAGCCAATAGTAAAATATTAAAAATTAAACTGGGAACTACACAGGTGAGTAATGGAAATATAAAAATGACAGCAAGTACCTTCCACAAGGGAAGAGGCTTTTTATGAAAGAATAAGAAAATTGTCTTGTAGCTGTGCTAATCTAGTTATCAAAGTGACAGATTTTTATCCTTTCCCTCTTTAACAGAAACTTGCTCACATACTAAGCCTTACCCCTCAAAAATGTTTAAAATATATTAAGAATTCTACTACTTTTGGATTATATTGCCCTGCATTATACTGGTGTAGGCAAACAATCTACTAAGATGAGAAAATTTGCTATAAGATATAAAAAGTTTTTTCTGCTCTTCAAGATGCAGAAGTATCTTAGCCTGTTACCAGTCTTGTTTTGAATGCTAATAACTTGCTGGCCATTTCCAACCATTGTGGGTCAGTCCACAGCTGTGCAGGCACTCAGAGTTTCAAAGGCATCCTCCACACCTCTCAGTACCTTTCGACAACACAAAATCTCTTTCAGAAAGTCTCAGTCAAAAAATAACCGAGCACCTGACTCTGCATTGCTGTGATCAGTTACTTGCCTTAACATTTACAGAGAGAGAAAACAAGGCAAGCAAACATCCTACCACTGCACCCAGATAAGGTAAACTGAAAGACAACTTACTGAAAACAAGAATTTGAAAATAACTCTTCGAAGTGGAATATCTCCAGCATCACCTTGAATACCAGAAAAGCAAATTCTGGGGTTAAAATAATGAAATAATAATTAAACAGTAACTCAGAATAGCAAATGCCAGATGAAGTGCAACTTAGGAGGTGTTTGTATGCTGTCACACTGCAAAAACAGTGACTTGCTGTTTTTGACCTGAATGAATTCCAGTCTGAGCTTCAGGACATTACTGACACTTAAGAAACCAGTCCCTTTCAGTGTCAAACACCATTTTTACAATGCCTAATTTGTTCACATATGCAAGTGTTCCTTGAGAAAGCAAATGGTAATATTTATGTACAGAGAGTTAATAAAAAAGCCTAAAGTCACAATCTGTTCAGATCTGAGCAAGGTCAAAGTCATGCACCTTGTTTTCCTTGCTCATACTAATGGGAACAAGTGCTCTGAAACAGCACAGACACCCGATCCTAAGCCTTGTCAACCTAGCCACGACCTAATCTACTACCAGTCTGACACCACACAGAGAAATGTCTCACTGAATTTGGAAAGCTATTACCACTTTTATACCTGAGACAAATTACTGATCTCCTTATCTGTCAATATAATGAATATATTTTTGATGGAAAATCCAGCTTTACACATTTAAAGAATGATGCATCCAGCCTGTTCATTCCTAGGTAGCTGTTCCTTCAAAGAGTGAGTAGCACTTGAAATTTAATGTATGTTATGAAGGAAACTGATTACAATTTACACATCTATTTCAGTCTAAGATTCACTCCACCTGCCTTGCCACAACAAACAATTCCTTTGTCTGCTGCAGAAAGTCACAAGCTGAGAACTGTAAAACCGCAACATCCTGGAGAAGAAAACATCTGAGCAACAGAGTGAAAAAAATGTGAGCACGTGTACACAAGATCTGCTGCAAACCCCGAACTGTGCTTTTTGGTCTCTGCTCTGCCACAGAGCCCACTCAACTCTTTCAGGTAAAATCAGCAGCTGTGGAAGTTCATCAAAGCAGCCTGTTTTGCCCCTAATAAAGGAACTGACTCTCAGGCTCAAAGCATGTAAGTAATGTGAAAGAGCAAATCCAGCTCAGCCCAGAGAGCTGAACCAGCTAGCACTGGAAAGGCTTATGCTGAGAACACAGACCAGGTGCATGAGTTGCCTTAGAGTGAAACGGCAGGAATGCATCAAAACAAAAAAATACCACTATTATCAGATGCTAACAAATTTAGTGTAGTGGATTATTGACACAGAGAACCTAAATCCTATCTATAACTGCGGCAAAAGAATCATAAAATCTGCTTCTGAAGAGTAATATTAGAGAAAGATGAAAAAGCAAATTCTCCTCACCCATCCATACTTTGAAACAACCATGGCAGTACAGTTCCTGGCAATGCAGTGAAACAATATATAGTTTCATCTGTTTTGCAGAAAAATGTATTTGATCTAAACGCTATCTAAGGCTTACGTGATCTTCATTTCCCACTAAATCTTTCAAAGTCAATGATAATGTTTCCTAATTTGAGACATTATTTCAAGTATACATTTCTATTAAGATTACCAGTACCTTGATAATACCCAAAGGGATCAATGAACCCAAACAACTAGCTTTTCGAATTACATTCCACCTTGTGTCTATGAAATTACTACTTTAAGACTCTACTGATGGATATTGTGAAGCAAGCTCACTAGAAAAGGGAACTGAAGCTTCCCCTCTGATGCCCTTTTCAAGATGAGCAGAGAACTTTTATACCCAACCAACAGTCCCTCTTGCAAATCTCCTCATTCGTACAAACACCACAGCTTCTCCATTAATAAAATCATTCTTCTCTACCTGTCATGCTCCAAACACACTACCTTTGGTTAACCAACTGTTGAATTCTGTATTCCCACTGTTCAGCAAAAGGGAATGATGTAAAATACCTACCCACAGTTCTTTCAGTCACCCCTCAAAACTGACCTCATTTTCTAAGTACTTCAAGGACCTGACCAGTTACAAAAATCCTTCACACAGATTTAAATTCATCCCAAGGGAATCCAATTAAAAACAATGGTGCTCGTGACCATCATCTAAACAAGATTTTTTTATTCTCCTACAAAACTGAGGAAACCAAGCACAAGGACTTCAAGCCTAATACTTCAGACATTTTACTCAGAAATCTAACATTTCAGACAGAAAAGATATATTAAACATAAAACCAGAAACCAATCTAAAAATAAAGATCAAAAAAAAAAAAAATAAAACCAGGAAGACCAACAGCTTCAGCTGAGAGACAATTAAAGATAATTCTGACATATACATCAGTGTATTAGACTTTAGCAAGCCCGGTGCCACCGTATCAGTGAGATTCCCTTGTTGGTAAATAAGAGTTCATGTCCCTGAAAGCTAGCCCCTCAAGACTTAGCATTAGAAGACATACATCACTTAAAAAAAAAAGACAGATGTGGATACAAAATGTTTAGATCATCCCAAAAGTTTCCTGTAAAGTACCCTCACATTCAGTCTAAATAAAAAAACTCTTTGAACAACACTCAACACTAATTCTGAAGGCCCACTAAAAGAGGATACGTTTGTCTTTGGCTAGTAGTGTAAGTGAAATGAGCCAAACCAATGTGCCCCATCAGTGATGCAAGACTGCATCTTAATTAAAAACTCATATCCAGTGTGCTGTGAGCAGAAAGCATACCTTTGATATAGGAGTAACTTCATCTTCGCATATTTCAAGATGCAGATTACACACTTACCCAGGACAGCAGAAACCACAAGGATAAATTGAGACATGAACAGTTATTCTATCCCTATGTTTGCATTTTAATTTCCCAATCTTAATCTGCAGGCATTCAGGAACACAACTTAAAATGCAGTTACATTAATAGCCTAATGTCTTCTTTTATGAAAGAATCAACAACAGTTATGGCAGTTCCTTTTTATATCGAACCATGAAAAAAAAGGAACCTTCAGCAGCCATCAACATTCTTTCCAATGGAAAACTCGGTAATCCTATTTTCTTGTACAAAAAAAAAAACACCTCAGCATAGCCTATCTTCTTCAATATTTGTTCTAAAAGGGTAACAACAACAAGAGTTCCTCAGTTAAGGAAGAGATTCCTTTACAAGAAACGTAAGGCCAGTATGAGCAGTGTTTGGCAAAAATACAGCAAGGGTTGACCACCAGTGTGAAGTGTTCACTCCACAAGTGCCAAAATTTTAATTAAAAAAAAAACAAAAACCATTTATTACAACAGAATATTACAAACAACTAGCTTCAATGATCAACAAATAAAACTTTACAAAATGCAATGTAATTTCCAATTGTGGAGTGAGATACCCCAAGTTTACAAACACAACATCTTTTTGTTTATGCCCACTTAAAAATCATTTCCAGTCTGCTTTATTTTCCATCAAATACAGTACATTTATCCAAACAAAAGCATGTACATTCAATATAGAACATTTTGAGCAAAGCTACCATCTTAGTTCCCATTCACAGTATTTTTAGTGCAATGCACTAACAGGGCCAAATAGTTCTCTATCCATAAAAGCATTTTTACTCCTGATCTTGTGATCAACATTTAGATATATTTTATACAAAAAAGTATATATGAACATGAGGCACCTCCCTAAGTAAGGGAGTGAACCGATATAAAAATCATGGTAATTCTTCTGATGTACAATACCTTTCAAATTGTAGCAATTTGACACAAATCACTAAACAAAATATTTTCTAAAAGGTAAAAAATAAAAATAAACAAACAAACAAAACAACCAAACAAAAATCCCCCAAACAACAAAAAAACCCCAAAACAAAACCCATGATCGCATGAAACCTGCCAAGAACTTCATAATGGTAGGCATGCAAATGTTTTACTACAATCTTGATTTAAAGGTTGAAAAAAGGTATCTAAAACATTTCAAATTACACCAAGTCAAGTGCTACCCATAGTGGTCATTTGCAATTTTGAGAGAAAATATATTTTGAGTTTCTCCCAAACTATCCTCCCTTTTTCATTAATATTTAATGAAATAAGCTAACATTATAAGTGGTTGTGCACAGATTGTCTATAGTACATCAAATATTCACTACCTTCATATTAACATTAGTGTGTTGATCTTTCAAAAATAAACTGAAAAAATAAACTGCAACTATCATTAAAGTGCTTGTGTATCATTTTTTTTTAAAAAAAATTAAAGAATAGAGGAATGTGGATATTCTTGTAAACTTCCTAGATGTTTACAATTTTTTTCCTATGAGCCACATATGGAAATAAAATGGAGGTTTTCGAAGCAACTTCAGCACAGTGGAATTCAGAATGTCCTTGAACTGGGAAATTAGTTAGAGTGAACAAACTGAATTTATGGCAAACACTATTAGTAGAATTGAGCCAAGAAACACTACATTGTTTGCTCTTATACATTCATTTGTAATAAATTTAAAACAGTATATAACACAACATTTACCAAAGTAGGATATCACATCAAAGCTTGAGCTGTCCATCAATTAGCACTACCAGGGAGGACCAGAATGCACGATGAGTTTTCTGAAGATTTCCTAAATGAGGAAAAACTTCCTTCTTCCAAAGCTGCTGTTCATTAACTTGTCTCTAGTATACTCTTTCTCAGTTTCAGGAAGTTTGTTCTATACTTAGTCAAACTATAACTGCATAGAGATAACTGCTAATTTAGAAGCATATGCATTACACTTCAACTACTTCAGTGTTTTGGGAAGTGGGACTGTCCTACAAGCAGTCAGAACGATTAGTAACATAACAAGAAAAAAAAAAAAAACCAGCTTATGAAAGTATTTCCTCCTTATAGTACCATTATCAAGAATTAGCAGTTCCAACAACAAACTAAAGTCTTTTTCATTCAAATGAACTTCAAACTTTCCGAACATCACTTGAACCTATCTGAAGAGAAATGGGAATAAATTAATACTTTGAGTTTACCCATATAATTGTGTTTTAAACTACACAACACAAATAATTTATAAGGTTAAATTTTTAATTCTTATTCAAAATGCAGAAGTCACTCTAGAATTCAGCATAATTCAGGGTTTGACTCAGTTCATTTATGAAGTTCTGCCTAATTTGGTCAGGATTTATTAGAAAGTCACAAAAGTACCACATCACAATTTAACATAACTAGGTGGCTATTCACTGGGAAAGCTGAACTCAAATCAAATCACCTCCTGGAAAACAGCAATTCAGAGCTGAAATATAGAACAAGGCACATATACTTAGTTTGGGTTTTTTTACCAAATAAGCTCAAAAGTTGATTCTGAGTAAGGATGTTAAAACCTCCTACACGTAACATTACAGTCTCTCTTCATCATATTTTTGTACAATCCCCAGCCTTCAGCAATCAGTTGGTCATTTTGAAATACAAAGTGACTGCACAGAAATATTTTCTTTTTTAAAAGGTCCTCTAAAAATAGGCCACCTTTAACATGAAGGCTATGGAAAACCAAGTAACTACAACTCCCTACAAGTGTAAAAAATTCCCAGAGTAACACATAAGCAGAAGTTCAGAAAATTCTAGGCCAGACTTCAACACATAGAGATGCTTAAAGCAAAAAAACTTTGATAAGATTGGAACAATTTAAAAAACTAAATGACCACAAGCCTCCAAACCTGGGCTTATACAAATAAGCATTAAAAGAATGAAATTCTAAATTTGATGACTTCAAAAGTATTTGCAGGCACCTAACCCATAATGATTTTAAATCAAAATGACTAAGCAACCAAATTACATTTAAAATATCTTTTCTATGCACTTTTGTTGACAGTGTGTAGGTAATACACAAAATGAAAATCTAAATACACAAATGCTAATTCCAGTAAGTTCATAGAGATTTTTTCTGTTACAAGCTTTTAGTACTTTTAGTACTTCTTCAAGTGGTCACAGCAAAGTTAATTAAATGAGTTAAGTTATTCACACCAAACAAAATTATTTTTAATTTTAAAAAAATTACTATTTTAAGAATGTATGTAAATTAGCCTGATTACAAGAGATACCTTAAGACAGTTTAAAGAGTTGCCTTAGTACAGTTTAATCTACATTCCATCCTTCTACAAAGACAAATTTAAACTCTTCCAAAATGCTAAAAAAAAAAATGAAATCAATTTGACATCTAATTTTGCATTTAACCCACTAAGCCATAAAATCTATGGGAAAATATGTTTTTGGCAATAAATCAACAACAGCAAAAAAATGCAGTGGTATTGTTGGGGTTTTCTTTAAAAAAAAAAAAAAAAAAAAAAAAAAAAAAAAAAGAAGAAAACACTTTCTTTTTCCTCACCAGACAACAGCTTTAGATCTTGTACTTCTGCCTTTGGTTTTACTTTCTTCAGGTGAATGAGATACATTTGCTTTGTGGGTTTTCTTATGATGTTCTAGAAAAGCTTTTCTGGCAAATGCTTTCCCACATTTATTGCATCGGTGCAAAGAAAAGTTTTTTGTTACTTTTACTTCAATGCCAACATCAGCTCCTTCATACTTTTTATTGGGAGAATTAGAGGTGACATCCTGTTTTGAACCAATCTGTTTTGTTTCATCCCTCTGAGAGCGTCTTTTTGTCACCTTATTTAGAACAAGATCAATTGGCTTCTTTATTGCTCTTATTTCTAAACTTGCAGTTATTTTCCCAAGGTAGCGAGGCGACTTTTTATGAACCACGCTTATGTGTCTTATCACATCACGCTTGCGACGCGTTTCGTAAGAGCAGAGCGGACACCTGTAGTATTTAACATAAATATTATTTCCATCTGTGTGTAATTCAATGTGTTTTGTTAAATTCTGTTTAGAAGTAAATTGGCGCTTACAGAGTTTACAGTAAAGCTGCTTGAAGTCAAAGCCAGCTGAAAGTTTTGGCTTCCTGGTTTTTTGCTGGCCACCTGCAGCAGATGCATTGGCTGATTTAGGGGTTGATTTAGTGGTTGATTTGCAGGTTGATTTACTGGTTGATTTAGAAGTTGATTTAGGGTTTTCAGGGTCCTGTTTAACCTTATTTTTCTGTGCTGATGGTGTGTTCTTTTTCTCATTTGAATGATTTGTTCCCTTTAATTCATTCTGTGGAGAAAGCGCAATGGAAGGGGGCGAAGGTTCTACAGAATCTGCTGGTTCAACTTTTATTTCTGTGCCATTGGTAGTATTGTTGGGTCCCTTCTCTCTTTTAGAGTTCTTTCCAGAAAGAGTTATCTTGTGAACGATTTGCATATGCCTTTTCAGCATTATTTGTGAACTATATTTTCTCTTGCACAGAAGGCATTTGCATGCACTTAAATTGTATTCAGCCTTTGAAGACGACTTTTGTTTTCTGGTCTTAAAAGATTTTTTAGCAGAAACTGTATCCAAGAACAAAGGTTGCCCAGGCTTTGTAGCTATATCAGGAGTAATGGAATCCCTTCTTAATCCTCTATGAACTTCATCAAAATGCCTTCTTACATTGGCTTTTGTGGCAAATGATTTATAACACACAGGACAACTTCTACCTAACGTTACAAGAACATTCTTATTTCGTCCTTTTGCAGAGCACTGGTTTAGTTTCTTTTTTGTTTCTATGTACTTCTTTAGCTCTTCCATCTTTTTTTTGTGTACTTTTCGAATGTGCCGGCGTACACTGCGTCTTGAATGAAATTCTTTCCTACAGAGGCAACAAATCAACTGGTGGCCATAATCAGAATTATCCAGAGAGTCCAAGTCAGGATTTACTGCTGGTGGCTGTTCTTCAGGAGTAGATATCACCTTGTTTGTAACAGGATCAGCAGGAGGTAATTCTACAATCTCCCCAGAGGGGGCTGGGGCTGGAGCTGAAACAGTCTTGGGTTGCTCAGCGCTGGGTTCCTGTATCTGCATTGGAGCTTGATCTGGGGTATGGCTACTTTCTGTGCTCTCATCTGGGCTATCAGTCCTTGACACATATTGAAATACAGCATTTTGATTAGTTTCAATAGGTTCCAATGTAATGATATATTCTTGCTTATCTACCCTTGGATAGCTTGCTTCAAGAAGGTAATTTATGGCTTGACTCTGCTTATCTTTTGTATCTGGGAGGTCTGTGAAAAGAGGGAAAGGTATTTTTGAATGATTTGGTAATTTCCAATTATTTAAATTTCAAAGTAGCTTTTAACCACTACGTGAATTCAGTCTCCAAATTTTCACAAATCCTCTTTTGTACTCTCTGAACACTCAAAGGCTCTAAGTAATCATTACAAGTTGCCTTTTTATTAAAAGCCAACATCGGAAATAACCCTCCTGGCGTGCCACGTGAAAGCCACCTGAACTAAAAATTTGTATGACTGGAATTAAGCTGGTCTTAAAAAACTGTATCAATTGCAAAAATAACATCATTCGACTGAGCTTGTTCTGCAGGTGTGCAACTAAGCCTGAAGTATCATTAAAAAATGATTTTCCTACTGCAGGACACAGGCATTCTCAATAAAGGAACCTAATTCTGGAAATAAGCTCTTGTCTGTGAATTCTGAACAATCCTTACCAAAGAATGAAACATCTGTGTAACCTGAGCATTGCATGAAGGTATAAGTAGATAATATTTTACAGGTCTCAGTAATATACTCTTTTGAAATGCCAAATTAGTTCAGGGCTCTAGCTCCCAGTGTGACACTCAAAGCATCTGCAATGCACAACTAGGAAGCCGGGGTCCTACAGCAAAAAGGTGAGGCACTGAAATGACAGTTCAGATCACTGAGGATAATTTTAAAGATGTGAGTCCTGGTAACAGCTAACTAAAAATCCACAGTCAGAGTTATTCCTTCCACACACCCAGCAATACATGGAAAGTGTCAGTATAAAAAATAGGCTGTTTTGTTGCTCCAAACCCATTTTTAACACTGAATTTTTAACAGCTTTTACAGTCGGTTTCAAATGAGCCTATCTATATCGTTTTTACCAAGAGTAAAACGTCCTTCCTATTTTATAGCACCTTTTAAGACTACTTCATGACTATACTGAGTGCATGAATTTTTCACCATGGTGTGCTGAACTTTTATTCCTGCATCTTGTTCACTGTTTTTTATTTATTGAAAAAACTCTCACTTAGTTTAATAACTATACTCAATTTTATATAAAGCACAAGTATATATACAATCTAATTCAGAGTGTGTAGTATTATTCCTTTTATTTGCATTTCTCATAGTGAACAGTGGAAGTTACTTTATTTGTATGTTACTTGCATGTTATTTCATATTAACATGTGAAAGTTAATCAGAAAATTAAATGAAGGCTAGAATGCCAGGAGCTGGACATGAAGTCTTTCCTCAGGGTAACCTTACTTTGTTTAGAAACTATTGCATCTAAAGTCACATGCACTTCTAACCTTGCTTTGAAACTGCAAGTCACTCTCTCTCTCAGAGAAGCTCTGTGACTCTCCAACTGGCCAAGCATGCTCATTTAAGGAGGGTAACAGTACCAGCCTTTTCACCTTCTCCTTTCAGCTGGCACCATGTGTGAAAAAAATCATCAAAGTATATCTCTATTTGTTCTGTTATTTTTGAAATATTGAGGCAGGAAGGCATTAGTCGGGAAAGAAAAATCCTCATTGTACCTATACTGATCTAGTTAAGAGATCAAGATAATCAGCTTTACAAAACATTTTTGAATGTTGACACATTTCCAAATTAATCAACTTTACTCAGATTAACAAAAAGTCATCACTGGAATGAGACTGTAATAAATTTCTTTTTCCATAAAAATATAGTTCTTGGCTTTCTCCTCATCATTCAAGTTACTTCTTCTAATAATGAAGTTTACTTTCTACAACAAAGATGTTGGGCTAGGCATGATAACACAGAACACATTAAAGCAACATACAGCAAAGTGAAGCAGGGGGAAAGAGACAGCATTATTCAAGCAGAGAGCCTTAAATAAAAGGGTAAACATTTAGTATGTGTTTCATACCGACTAAGACCAAAAAACTGCATCCATGACACAGGCACTGTAAGGGCTTCCTCAGTACAGGAGAATATTAAGGCTATTGACCCAGGTCACTTCACAGGAGCAGCCAAAGTCCATCAGAGCTATGATGGCCTAAAACTGAAACACTCTGCAAGAGCCACTGTTTTCCGTGAGATTAGTTTCCCAGTCCTTTGACATGCTTTTGGTATCTTTCACAGAAAAAGAGGGATGGGAAAGAAAAAGGGTTAAGAAGGGACACTTAATTAAAAGGCCAAATGTATAAACTAGCTATCTAATTATGATATTGAGATGGCTCTCGGTTGTAAGCCATTGCTGTAGCTCCTTCAATAACAAAAAAGTGACCTACATATGTTACTACAGAAATTTAGATCCACCTCTTTTTTTTTTTGTATTTTTGTTTCAGGTATGTTTGTGTAAATGGTAAAGAAAGACAAGGTTTTCAACTTCACATAGCTTTATAAAACACTTAAATTAATAAGACTTACTATCATCCATCTGAAGACTTGGAGGACAATAGAACTTTTTATGAGTAATTAAATTTGGTAGTCCTCTGAAGAGACTCCGGCACAATTTACACTCAAAAATGGTGTCCACATCTTTTAACAAGATATGTTTAAGTTGTTTTGTTCCTGTAATAAAAAAAATATATTACACTTAAGGAAGGCTTTCTGTTAATCTCTTAATTCACATCATCCCATGAAAGTGGAAACATTATAGACCATGAAAAATTGTAACAGCATTTTATCTTTTCTAATGCTACTTGTACTGTAAGTTTATGATACATGCTCCAAATTTCACTATGAAGACAAGACTAGGACGAAAAAACAAAACCTCTCAAGGGTTACACATATTACAGTTTACAGAGAAAGTGCAATGATTTACAACAAAAACTAACACCTAACATTAGGAAAGAGTTCTTACTACGGTACTTGGTTGCTGCAATACAACTGCCCAATAGGAAAGAATAAGCACCTAGAGCATTTAAAGAAGCCTGTAGTATTTTTTCTTTAGGGTTATCCTACAGTGTAAGAAAACAAGACACATACAGCTATTTCACTTAGAAATGGCACCTGGTAAGGCAAAAAACTAAATCATAAAATAGACCAAAGAGAATAACTAACAGGTCAAGAAATGTTACTACACATAGATATCTGACCCAAGTCCAAGATGATGACACTTAGACAGGATAGTAGAAATGTAGGTGTATTTTCAGCCTGATGAAAGGAAAATACATACAACTTAAATCTGCAAAATCTCTATTAAAATATAGAGAGCATAATAAAATATGCCAGCTTTCCAGACTATCATGCATTGTATACAAAGATAGTTAGATCTAGCATTGTTGAAGTATTCCAGCTCCTGTCATTTTTTACACTTCAAACTTACTCCTTCATTTCCCATCTCATGAAAATTATGAATGTAAAGCCTAAAATTACAATAGATTACTAAATCATGCTTATCCTTCCCAAAGTAGAAAGGAGTACTAACTAACTAAATTCAGCTACTTTATCTTTATTTTTCTTCTTAGAATTTAATTACTCAAAACTAATCAAACAAGCAAAAATATAATGAAACTGGACCATTAATAAATAATATCGAACACCTACGGAACAGCAGCAGCAAGACATTCTTCAAGCTGAACTACAAGGTCAAGTGTTCTGTTATCTCATCACATTTCTCTTAAGAATTCCTTCAAAGATCAAACTCAAGAGTCACACTGCAGAACTATTTTCTAAATTAAAATCTTTCAAATATTAATAATTTCATTACAGGCATTAGTTCTTCAATACAAATAGGTCTTCCCAAGAAAACTTATTTCTTGGTGCAACAGTAGTACTACGAAGCTTTTTAAATCTGAGCTTCAGCAAAGCAGTGTCTTCTTCAACATTTCCTTGAAAATGGTATCCAAACTTGACCAGTTGAGGCTACCACAGGCCCGTCTTTGCCTTCCCAAGCCATATCCACGGATCTTTCTTTGAGTGTTACTAACCTCACCTTCATTTGACCTGCACTTTTACAAACAGACTACTGGACAAATATTTAGATATAACAACAAATAAAAATTGTACAAATCCCCCCCCAAAAGCAAGTTGCTTACTCAGATCTCACCAAGCAATATTTGAATTTCTGCATATAAAGAAAATCCAGCTGAACAAAACTGAAGATGCTCCATGTAGATAAAATTCCATGCATGCTCGCGCCACAAACCTCAGTCAAAAAAAAAAAAAAAAAAAAAAAAAAAAAAAAAAAAAAAAATTAAAAAAAAAATTTCTCCACTGTTACCCAATCAAGGGACATACAGGTTCCTCATTCTCTCCCCTGTTATATTAGTATTTAGTCTCCTGTTCAGGACCGAAATGATCTTTGCCAATACAAATTACTGGATTTAAGAATTACTGGACAAGATTAAAAGATTTGACACATTGGAGATCATACTATATGGCACGGTAGTCACTCTGACTTCAAATCATCCTTATGCAACTGTGAAACTTTTCACAGGTGGGAGTAAAGAAAAATAATTGGTCCTTTCAAATTAAACTGTAGATATTTAGAAACTTCTGAAAACCGCAAAAAATTTTAAAATATCCACTGGTTTTGTGGACACAACAGGCAGAGGAAAACAAAATCACCTCCTTATTCTTCAGCAACCACAGACTGTGGCAACAAGTCAATCTTCTGCCAGTATATGCTACCTCCGGCTTACTGGAGAAGACTTACTGAAGTCTTCTCTATTTTGTAGCTACAGCTAATTGTATATTGTGATGGTAATGCAGGTGATACCTTGTCAAATTCTGTTAACATTTGTAAATGTTGATGCTAGAATAGTATTAAGTCACAAGAAATCAGTAGAGAATACCAGTCATAAATTCATCAGAAATACCTAAATTTATGCCTTTTGCAAGCACTTTCTTTTTTAGAAAAAAATAGAGTCAAAATCACTTTTTATTCATAATGCTTTGAATGACAGAAGCTTTTGATAAAATTACTTAAAC
This sequence comes from Cettia cetti, assembly GCA_013401135.1. NCBI lineage: Eukaryota > Metazoa > Chordata > Aves > Passeriformes > Sylviidae > Cettia > Cettia cetti. Next base: position 111,314 of record VZUI01021092.1, read on the forward strand.
AGTTATGTACAATACTGTGTCTTGAATTTCTATTTCTTTACCACAAGAATCAAATACTCTCTCTTTCCATTATGAAACGTCGCTTGTTCTAAACCAGTCAGTAAAATCTTTGTCCAAGCCCTCTTGCCTTCTGTCCAACCTCCCTGATGCAGGTGACTTATGATATCCAAATAAGCTATCAGTTTAACACCTGCCAGTGAGGATGTTCTGGAAGTAGCTCAGAGACGAAGACCTGCAACTAGCTTGTGCTATTAGATATTATAGATATTCCATTAATCTGCTTCAAGCAAAAGAAGCCTGTCACACATATCTGAGGCCTCAAGCAATCTCAAGCAAACTAGAAAAAGTTACTAACGAACAATCTCACATCCCATTTTTGTATTAAGTAATTGAAACACTAATGGACAACTTAAAACACTGTGCTCTTTTACAAGACTCAGACCAGGCATGCATCTCATTGCACAGCAGCAGTGTTTTTATACATGACATATTTCTTATACTTAAAAGCTCTATGTGAAAAAATCTAGAAGCACATAGATAGTAGCACTTAAGACCAAGAGTTGTGAAAATAAAATGTTTAGTTTGCCACATCAGAATTGTAAAAACAGCTTGAAAACACTGAAAGTTTCAATCAGCCCTAGCATGCCACCCCAAATGCTTAGCTATTCATTGCTATGTATTGCAGCTCCCAAATCAAGGAATACCTTAAAAGTTATATGATAAAGCAATTTAAGACATTCAAGATGAAGTTTTTTCTTCACCTCAGGAGTTTTATTATAAACTCATTGATAATGGCAGCAGAAATGACACAAAGCAGATCATCAAACTTAATTTAAAACATTTTTAAAGGGTAACTATACTGCAAGATCTGTATCTTCATTACTTTCTATAAGAACCCTTATCAAAAGGAACACCAAATAAAAATCTACAAATATTTTGCAAATATGCATAAAGTCAGGTGCTGGTTATTTTAATACATTGAATGAACACAACCCTTTTAACAAGGTAATGAACTTCTTAAGGGTCAGGCATGGTTTCCTACCTGATCGAAAACACTCAATGATTTGTTGAATACCAGATTTTGATGTTTGCAGAGGCTGCTGCAATAACGGAGGATCACCAGGTTCCAACAGATGCACTGAAATAAATAAAAGGACAATAAGCCATTAGAAAACACTCAGGTGATTTCTACAATTTAGGAATTTTCCATACACACAGTAAACTAGCTAAAAAGAAGAGCCAAGACTACAGTAAAAGTAGCCTTACTCTAAAATTTTCACTTATATTGAATTTAAAAAGAGTCAACACTGAATCTTCCAGATATGATACCTTCTGACAGTTTGCTGTCATTCTGACCACTTAAAAAATGTGTATTCAAAACTACTGTAACAAACAGAGAAACATATAAATATGTAAAACCAAATTAACTCACTAGAAATGTCCATCAATTAAAGTAATTCCCCAGAACAATCTACAATCCCATTGTTAAAACCAAACAACACGGACAACAGAGCATTACCAAACACTGTAATGCTGTATTACCAGCATTACCAAATATTCACAGCACACTACATGACTTCAATGTTGCCAGTATGCACCAAAACACTGAAGCCAAATTTAAAGATCAGAAAAAAAAAGCACAAGCATAACTACATAAGATAAGGCTCCAAAAAAAAAAAAAATTTAACCATAAAAACTACATTCAATAAACTCCTCAGATTTAAATAAACTGCTGACAGAATACTTTATTTCTGAGGTTTCATTCCACACCATATTATTTGCAAAAGCTATTGAAACTAAAACATACATTAATCAGAATTTTTAGCCATTCCAATATGCAGTATTTATGCACATGAAAATTAATAGCACTCCACTGCTGTATATAGATATGGCAATTATGCTTTGCCCAGAGGGAACCCCAAATTCACAGGAATAAGAACATTTCTTGAAGCATTTATTTGCAAAATCATTAGTTAGGTCTTCTTTCATATTTCTTATTGACTAAACAGCCAGCCTTGCACTTCATAAATTGTCTCCCACCTTAACCATTTGGTTTGATTTTAATGCCATTTTAAGGTTTTCATTTCTAAATGAAGCACTGAGATTGCTAAGAAATTTATTTTTAGTAAAGGCCAGTTGAGGCATAGTATAAAACTAGAGATAATAAGTGGAAAAGACTAAACAAATTTTGACAGGAACATTCAGCTAAAAGATAAATGGTTATAAATAAATCCTAGCTGAAAAGAACATCAGAAAACAAAGTACTGTAAAAAAGGACAACAGAATGAAGACTCCACCCAACTATCCTGGTCCTATAATACACTATTATATATATATAAACACATAACAACCATGGCAAATCAGCTAATCATTTGGGGATCTCTAACACAATAACAGTAACACAATGCTACTAGCCTACTCCCTACACTTCAAAACAAAACATTTTGGATTGTTTACAGCCTCTAATATGCATGTACAACACCTACTGACATCAAGAGGAGTAACACAGGTGAAGCAGACCTAACACATCACTGTTAATTTGTCAGGCAATAAAAATATTTTCATTACTTTAAAGCATTAGAGCAACTCAAAACATTTCATCCTCAACATAAAAAAATGTTTCTACTAACTGAACAATACCTACTCTCAAATTACATTTCACTAAAGGGGCATAAACAAAGTCACTGTGCTCACACTTTCATCTGTTAATTCCCCAAACTGATGCCTTTCTTCTCAAAACAAAAGTGAAAGCATCCAAATAGCATCTTTCTTCCAAAAATGTAAGTGAAAACATCCAAATAAATTCTATAACAAGAGAAAAAGAAACAAAATTGCCTTTAAAAATACCAATTATAACAATAAGAATAATATCAAAAACATCTAACAAGTTGGCTGAATCTTCAGAATATTCATTACAGTTTCCCCTGATGGTATCACCTTTCACATCACTCAGGCATGGAATGCAAAGAGTTGTTCTAGGACTTAGTGGGGTTTTTCTTCTCTGAGACTAAGATCTTCAATTTCAGCAGAGTTCACCAGAGAAGACATAGTAAAAATATAAACAAATGCAAACGATTGCCAGAAACACTATTTTACAAAAAAAAAAAAAAACCTGAGAACATTGCACTTTTTGAAAAAAAAAAAACAGTCAGTTGTTTTATACAACTTCTTGCCTTCCTCTGCTCACTGCATACAATGCCCATGTGGTGGCCTGAGGATTATCCTGCATCCAGGATGCAAAATATTCTCTTCCTGAAATTATTTTAAGGCAACAGTTCAAGGTTACAAAAAAGGCATTTCGAAGCAAAATTCAGAAAACTTTTTATACCTAGAGCTGACACTAATGACATCTATTCGCAACCCTCACAACAGTTTCTACAAGCTTTTAATGAAGGAGCCTAATCATCACACACCTGGTTCACAGCATCCATGGTGATGGTGGTCAGTCTGACAACACTTGTCCCTTAGAGGCATTTTCCGTGCGCACGACCTACTTTCCTTCTACATCCAGCAGCTCGTTTCTGCTAAAATAAACAAATTAGCTGTCACCGCCGAAGCACAGGCGGCTCAGGAGCGCGCCAACCCCGCACACCCCCTTTCTACGGCAGCACGGCCGGGCAGGCCGGAGGCAGCGGCACCGCTGGCGCAGAAAGTTCCCATTGTTTTCGGCAGGTCTCACGACGCCCTCCGCAACGGCCGCGGCGAGCACGGCCCCGCTCCCGCCCCGCCGCCACCTGCGCCTCGGCCGGCGGGGAGAGCCCCGGGCCGCCGCCCTCCCCACTGAGCCCGGCCCGGCCGCACGGCCCCGCGCCAGCACCGCGGGCAGCGCCCGG